>JBBPLU010000368.1:0-22260 GCA_038089935.1 Boletellus emodensis | reverse complement strand
CGGTCACGTTGGAAAATCACGTCTGTTTTTCGCATACGAGATGTGATCAGGTGTGTTGCTAGCGTTGTTTTCCAGCAGCTTGTTCATGTCTGATCAGTATGTCGACAGAGATATGTAACTTGATGTCGTCGGCTTGCTGGAGACAGATTTGCATGTAGGTGCGGACGCTCCTGCAAGATAAACGCAACTCAAATCTTCATGAATTAGCGAACGGTGTATGGAAATCGCGACTTGTGGGTTATGCAGTCAGCCAAATGTCACAAAACTGACATATTGAAGGACTCGCGTGGCTGTCGAGGAGCTGTTGAGTGGGAAGCCTGGCTAACACTCTGCACATGACAGATCGTGACTGACTACGGTCGCAGTGCAAGGACGACTTTTCATCAGACAAGGATATACTTGTGGCAGCAAAACTAGCACAGCACATAAACGGCATACTATTCCGGCCGTAAAATGTTGACTGACGGTGATGTTACCGTCGGTATGCTTCATCATGAGAATCACTATCGAGCACGAGCCTCCAGGGAGGATCTCAAGTCCCTCCTTTTCTCCCAAAGCTCATGGGCCAGGTCACGAGCCCGCACCCACCGATCATAGTACAAATCACACAACTCCGGAGGCCGTTCGCTCCCTCGATAATACTGGTTGTTCCAGTGGGTAGTCAGTTTGAAACTGGGGTATGGTGCCACGTGAAAGAAGACGCCGAGCGCCTCGACGGACGCTTCTTCGATGGGCGAGTTCAGCATATGAATGAACGCGCCCTTGGGCATTCTGAGCCCACGCCACGGATGTCCTTGTGGGATTTCAGTGCACCCGCGGGTGTCGAACGTGAAGTAGAACACTCGAAGAGACCTGCACTGTTCCAGCAGCTGTAGGAATCCCCTGAGCGTGATCGCACTAGATGGCGTCCAATCGTAGTCCGGGCTCAGCTCGAACGTCTCCAAACGAGGCCAAGAGGACGCCAAGGTGAGCAACTGGCGTTCATTCAAGTCTACGCCACAAGGAATGTCGAGCGTGATAGTTTTGATGTTGACAAAGACCGTCAGAGATCGAAGTCGATCGAATGTGATGTGGTATGAATTCTCTACAGGGTGAATCGTCGATTCATCATTGTTTTCGTAGACACGGAACGAAAGATCATCGAGAGAGGCGTGTGTGCAAGCGCCTTGGATGGCCGCGAACGATGACATGAGATCCGGTGAGGTAGGACAAGCATCGAGAGCAACAGCAAGGGTATTCAGTATTGGAGTGCGGAGTTGGTGGAGCAGCCTCCCGATGGGAGTCAAAAACGGAGAAAGAAGATAAAGATCACGGAGTACCAAGAAGGTTAAGTTGGGGGTGGAAGCGGCCTGAATTTGATCCACAACGGCATCGTGCACCTTGAAGGACAAACGACGCAAGTCATGCAAGCAGGAGAGATGACGGATAGTGTCGATGTTGAGACCAACACTTAAGCAAAGCACAGTGTGGAGGTCTTGCCAATGACGTATGAGGCCAAAGACCATATCGTTGTGCGCCCATTGTGACACGCGGAAGTTGTTCACGTACGGACATCCTTGTCCAAACCCCTCGATAGCAGACCCCAAGGTCTCGGCACCCTGTAACGAGATCTCTGTCACCGTAGGATTTATGAGGTGCTGTATCAATGGAGCGATTGCCGCACTGGGTTCGTGTAGCCCAACGACACGAAGGTTTGGAAAGATCGACTCGGACGAAGCAGACCCTGGCAAGTGGGAGAGCGCTCGGATACAATCAACAGCCAAACCAGATAAACCACGCAGACGAGGGAGAGCTCGGACGCGATGTGTATATCCCAGTAGGATATCCCAGTCTTCTTGTTCGAGAGGTTTCCGGAGTGAATAGAGTGGATTGACCTACGCGACATTCCAGCATTATTTCCTTCCTTCAATAACGGGGACAACTGAGTATGAGACCGGTCTCACACTAGGTTCAGCCGGCTCACATGTCGCCCACGATTCGTTGGGTAGACAGCGTACTAGAGGAGTCAAGTCGTTCAATTCGGCCCAGATCATATCTAGCGCTGGCTCTTTGAATGCTCTGCACGTCCCTGCCAGTGCAACGACATGAACGTTTGCATAGCTGGAATGCCGGCTTCTGTAAGGCGGCCAGGAGTGACAGTAACGAAAAATGCTGAGAAGGATTTCCTCTATGAGGAGTGCGTGGTGCATCGAAGAGGAAGCTTTCCAATTCGAGACGTACAACCACCATCTATCTCATCGACTCACTTCCTGCTAGAAAAGTTTGAAGTCTTTGGCGTTCTACGATCCGTCTATAAACGTATTTTGAGAACGGTAGCAAAACCATGCAGTACAACATATACACCATGCGGTACGAAGTGCATTAATGGCCTTCATAAAATAAATATTCCACCCAATCCAAATATTCATCGTGAGAAGAGGGACGAGCACCCATACCACGCCTCAAGTTCCACCTGTCCACCCAAAGATGATAAGCCAAACTGCGAACTCCCCCCCATCGATAAAGGTACGAATCCCAAAGGTCTTGACGGGGCGCGTCCCTCGGGGGATTGTCCCAGCGAGTAACCAGCTCAAACCTCGGGTAGGGTCCTGCGTGAAAGAAAACGGCGAGTGCCTGAACAGACTCCTCTTCGATGGGTGAGTTCAATACATTGATCGACGCGCCTGCTGGCATCCTAAGCCCACGCCAAGGATGCCCTTGCGGGACTTCCGTGTAGTTGAGGATGTCGAACGCAAAGAAGAATGTTTTGAGCGACCTACACCGCTCCAGTAGTTGCAAGAACCCTCCGAGAGTGATCGCGCTCGATGGTGTCCAGTCGTAGGGTGGAACCACCTTAAACGTCTCCAAGAGGGGCCAAGAAGATGCTAAACTGAGCAACTGGCGTTCGCCCAAGTCCACACCGCATGAAATGTCGAGTGTGATAGATTTGATGTTTGCAAAGACTGTCAAGGGGCGAAGTCGACCAAAGGTGATACACCACGAATTGTCGATGGATGGGATCACTGGATCGCGGCTATTATTGCGGGGACCGAGTGAGAGGCTGATCAAAGACGTCTTTGTACAGGCTTCTTGGATGACCGCATAGAATGACATGAGATCTGATGCAACAGGACAAACATCAATACCAACAGAAAGGTATTGAAGCTCAGGAGCATGAATATGACGGAGGAGCCTGCAAACGGAGACCAAAAATGAGGATTTGATGCCAAGACTGCGAAGCGCCAAAAAGGCCAAGGTGGGAGTAAGGGGACGAGTAACTTGAATCTGGTCGACCACTGCATCATGAACCTTGAAGGAAATACGCTGAAGATTCTGCAAGCCAGAGAGATGAGAAAGGGCATCAATGTTAAGTCCAACGTCGTCACAAAGCACGGAACGGAGGTTCTGCCAATGACGTAGAAGGCCAAAGAGCATATCACCATGGGCCCATTTCGAGACGTGGAAGTTAGCGATGGACGGACAACGTTCTGCAAAACCATCGATAGAAGACCCCAGATCCTCCGTATGCTCGAACGTGAGATCTGTCACTGTAGAGCTCATAAGGTGCCGTACCAAAGGAGCGACTGTCGCGCTGGGACAATATAGTCCGACAGTACGGAGATTTGGGAAAAATGATTGAGTAGAGGCTGGTGGATTGGAGAGCGCACGAATGGAAGGTGCATCCAAGTGAAAAGAGTCTCTAAGGTGAGGGAGCTCCCGCACCCGAGCTGCATAGCCTAGAACAATATCCCATTCTGCTTGTACGAGACACTCGGTCTGCACAGGATATAAGCATCATTCCATCCTAGCAAGGACTCAAATCGATTCACCGGTTTGCGAGGCAGACACCGCACAAGAGGAGTCAAGTCAATCAACTCGGCCCAGATTAGATCTAGTGCCGGCTCTTTGAATGCCCTGCATGTCCTTGCCAGCGCAGTGAGACAAGAATTTGCATAATAAGATTGTCGAAATCTCGAATAGAAATAGAAGCAGTAGCGGAAGATGTGGAGAAGGATTTCTTCTACGAGGAGTGCGCGATGCATCTGAGATGGTCGACGGGGTTCTTCTCGAGGTAGGTGAGTGGGGGACAGCGACGCGACGAGCGACGAAATGACATTTGTTGGGTCTCGACCTGTCCTACGGGTCGGGTGGAGCGGCCTCATAGGAGGCCGATCGATCACCACTGCGGCTTACTGAGCCTCAGCTTAGTGAGCACGAGCTCAGCTTGCATGTGTTTACAAGTGTCGGGTGGTCGAGACCCAACAGATATATTAGCGCCTGTAATATAGGAGGCAGATAAGGGCGAACCCATACGTTTCTTGCCCCCCATCATCGTTATCGTCGCACCGTTCCGACTGAGTCTGCATTCTTATTTCTCTCGAGTCCTCCGTGTCGCCACAACATTCATGTCATGGCTCGTGACAAGTACATATTGCCAAAGCGCTACTAGGTGCCCGAAATTTCGATTGCCCGTGTGATTGTGCCCTCGCTGATAAGGCCTCGAAGCCTCCTGATCCCCACCCTCCTTCACCCATCTTTAAGCCACTAGCCTCTCCAAGTCATCAGTGGAAAGATTAGCCGATACTGAATGGTAGCCGAGGGTAGCCGATGGTTTTAGACCAGTCAAAACCGCTTGCAGTCCACTGATGAAGGGTCGCGCGTCGTGCGCCTTTGTACTCCCATTGATTGTCACAGCTGGATAAATGACTCTGCAAAGGCAGCGGTCGTGGCGACGGTTGCGTTAACGTTGAGCCCCCTGACGAGAGCTTTCGCAGGCTCGAAACCGCATCCTGCTCCTTTGTCTGTCCCTGCACGTTACCTAGCGTGGCCCTGAGGCCTGATCCTCGGAGAGGGGCGTCCGACAGAGGCCGACCTGGGCTGTATGCCGCGTCTCTCTCGCACATAGACCCCACCCTGCCCCCCACCACCAGCAGTCGCTCGTTGTCGATTTCGAAAAGCGGAATTGGTGACTTTGTATGGGAGCGAGATCGGAAGGGACCTGTGGTGGAATAGGACTATGATATGATGATCGTGTGCGTGGGCGCGCCGGGCACCTGAATACTGTATGCGACAAAGAAACTCGTGGGTAAGAAGGGGCGGACGAGCATAAATAACAAAAGGAATAGCGTTCGTGGTACATGAAATGAGATGAAAGGAAAGGGAAAGATGGCGTAGCCGACGTGCTTTGATGACGCGGCTGTGCGCGAATGCTGTGCGCCCCTTACAGCGGCAAACCACTTTGGAAACGTGTAAGGCATCCCTCGTTCTTCTCCCCTCCCTGCGTGCGGGGGAAGCTGTACTCATGTGGGCCAATCGAGAAGACGCCGTCTGAGGCAGGATCTTCCAGACCAAGCAAGGTGACGCCCTACAAACCGCACAGGTGGAAAGAAGTAGCCAGCTAAAAAAAGAATCATATTCAAATGATCACAACGACTCACCCACTGTATACGCGACTCTTCCACGCAGGGCCGAATGCGTCATATGCAGCTGATATACTGCGGCACTTTTGAGCGTATCGTCTGTTTCAACGCCATGTCATCTGCTGTCATTGCGCAATCAAGATGACAGAGGTCGCCAGCAACAACGAAGGCTTCTTCCCCCTGCAGCGTTGCCGCAAGCATCTCCCGACGGACGTCTTTCTCAGCTTCTTGCCTGGTCCACTCCGCACGGCCTTTTATTCCAAGTGCGCCGAGACAGCCACTCCGCCCGACTGCCGCCCGAACAAGAGATGCTCAAACTTTATAGGAAGACGACTCTCATCGACGCCATACACCATCTCCGGCCCAGAATGCGGCGGGAATGTTTGCTCCGGTTGCAAAAGGAATGCGCACCCTAAAGAAACCTATGATCAGAACGAGAGTCGTGACGTGCGTGCTCTCACCAAGCAGAAAAGCTTGAAACTCAGTCCGAAATGATAGTGGAGCGCTCTTCTGGTTGCGCCCATATGGTATGTCGCTGCCGACAAGATTTTTGTTATAATAGCGGCGGAAAGTGGGGCTGCTGCAGATGCAGTTTACGGAATAATTGATTCTTTAATCTTTGAAAGAGGAATAGGAGGGTGTTCACATCACATGCATTTCAGTGCACTGCGCAACACAAGTTTTTCAGGTTGCCACTTATCGTCTTCCGAGGGGTGCTCCTCCCAAATGTCCACGTCCAGCGGGACAGAAGACAGGAGTCAAACTCGAGTTGCATCGACATGGCGACCTTTGAAGTAGAAACTGGTACCACTGTCAATGACCATCCACCACTGAGCAGGAGACATGACTGTACCATGCCAGTCGTCAGTGAGGTTTGAAACGCCGAGATTCATTCAACTTTTCTACCCGCGCCTTGTCAGCCTCAAAGTTCTTCCTGAGATCCAGCAATGCTGTAAACGCAAAAGATGAAAACGGTTGTATCAGCCAAAAACACAGCACGCCGTATACGCCCGCCCTACCATTTCTCTGTTTCTCAGCCCATTGAAATGGATAAAACGTCTCCTTCTCCTTTGGCTCTTTCTTCTGTTTCTTCGTACTACCACCGCTACTCCCCGTGGTCTTGAGTGTCTTGCTCGCGACGCCGACACCATCACCAAGCGTCCGCCCGCCCGCCCCGCCGCGCGTAACGAGCGTGAACCCATCCTCGTCCACGATCGCCTCTCCCTTGCGATACGCCGACGCGCGCTTCTTCGCCTTGTCCATCACCTCAAGCTCAACTCGAAACGTGCCATCCAGCTGTCCGCGCGGCGCCTCAGACGACGGCCAGGGACGTGGTGTTGGCGATGGAGACGCGAGAGCGAGCGCTTTTTCGACGGACGCGGCGTCGAGGAAGACGACGTGCGCGAGGGCGCCCGTTTTGTGGAGTGCGTGCGTCTGGAGGGGGGGGAGAGAGACGACGCTCGGTGGTGAGGGTGTGGTCTTGTCGCTGTCGCTTCTCTAGGCAGGTTTTCCTTTTCCCTTGCCCTTTCATTTGTTTCGATTCGGTTGCGGTTGTGGTTGTGGTTCCTGGCTTGGAGGTGAATGCGGTGACGGTGCTGGCGGTGCCTCCGCCGCTGCCCCCGCGTCCGATTCAAAGGTCGGTGTCCGACGGGTCCCGGTCTCACACTACCCGTTCCACCGTCCCAGAAGGCTGGAAGAAGAGCGCGATCCGTAGCGTTGACGGGGACGTTGACCAGAAAGAAGGGGACTCCGCAGCAGACGGCCTCCTGGCTCCCAACTTGAGCGTGCCTTTGACAAATTGATTTCTGGCACCGCACGCAAAACGCATGGTATGGACACGTTCACTTCTTGCTCCCCAACTTCGAGTTAATCCGTCTCACATCCCGTTAGCAGACGTTCAACCATTCATCGCGCAGATGTCTCGCTCCGGTGTCCTTGACCCCATGGACATTAGTACATCAACATATATCATTACGCATGTGTTCTTTCCCATCCAACTCCCCGGTGCGGACGACCGCAGCATCCGCAATGACCACTCTCTAGTTAGAACAGTCACCGCTGCTGCACGTCTCTACGGACGCTACGTCGACAAGGCAGATATCTCTCATTGGAATAGAGTTATTCGAATGCTAGAAAACCTAGAAGACAGTCTCGCATCCGAGAGCTTGGATAGGTCCGGAACTATCACCCAGATAAGCGGGATGGATGTAGGAGGTAAGTATCCAAGTCTCCATGGCATGCTGAGATTTACGATGCGTAGATGTCCTTGCAATGCTTATCCGAGCCCAAAATGCGGGCATGATCCTCAGGAGGCAAAAGGATGTCACCATCTTCGAGTCGTTCGAGCTATCCCCGAGGACTGAGGATGTGGTAAAGACACAAGGAAAGCTGATCTGCTCATATCCTGGCCCAGCGATCGAGATTCCCAACAACACGTTTGATGAAAAGGACTTTCTTTCCGAGCTTGTGAATTTCATTGTTCACATGAATGAGGACGATTTGAGTTTGCTCATGGGCGACGAATGCGATGGCCACCCGCACTATATCACCGAATTACTAACCGGAATTTTGAGAAGTATCGGCCACCCTGCTGACATTGCTCGGATCAGCAAACGCGTCGGCGATGACGCCGTGCAGAACGACCCAGAGCGGCCGCCGTGGCGCCGCTCACCGCTCTGGCTTTTCATCAGAGTTACACTTCAGACAACACTCACTCAATCTCATCTCGAGCGTCGTACCTACAAGGAATTCCTGCTGTTCTTTATGTGCGAGCTTGCGGGCAACAGCACTTACGGCGACCTCTCTAATGATATTCTCCACCACATGTCAGCCAAAATCAGTCGGCGCTTGCAGAAACTGGGCTCTTTTTCTCCAGAGTGGCTTTTGGGGATCGCGTTAAAGACTTGCACTTTTCTCCGATCCATTATTGAAGACCGGTGGAAACAAGCGCAAGCTGTTCAGCGTACATCCCCAGTCTGGGCTCCGTCTAATCTTGATCTCGAGCACGATGTCCAGCTGTCGCTCTCGAGTAGTGGAGAATTCCTTCGCGACTCTCTCACTGATCACGATACCAGTCATACCGTCGATTCATTCTACCCAATACATCATCCTCGAGGTTCCCTCGACGACTTTCTGAACTCTGGTGGGGATTTCTTTGAGAAAATATATCAAACTGAACCCCACATCGCCCTCTATGACGTCGAGTGGGCGGTGGAGCAGGGGATTGATGCCTGGGTTGATAGGGTCACGAACAGTGACGAAGCTTGTGTCCACCTGGAAGTCTTGGCGCACAAATACTCTTCATGCGCGTCAAAGACATATGCAGGAAACCCAGAGCTCCTTTCGGTGATGCTGTTGACCATCATTGAGCTCTGGATCGCACTTGACAAGATAGCAATCAAGGAGATTCCTATACTGGCAGACTACTCTCCAGAAGTACCGATGAGTCTTCTGGAGAACTTATTACTTTGCAAGGGTGCCAGCCTTCTCCGTCTTCGCCATGCACAGGAATACCTCTCTCGTCGCCACTCTCGGTCAAGTCATTGGTCGGTGTTTTCTACAACAACAACTATAGAAAGCTTCGCTATCCGTTTCTTCAGGACCTCTGTGCGTCTGCAGCACCTGAAGGCTCGGATCGAAGAGGCAGCACAGCTCAGAGTGGATGAAAAGGTTATCGAATTGCAAGAGATGAATGCTCACTATGCCGAACTTTGGCCAAGGGGGATAAAGACTAGACGTATTGACCACAGTATGGCCATGAGTATAGACGTCCACGAGTGGCCATTGCCAGCCAACGAACTTGAGGCTGAAGTTGTTGTGTTCGAGCTAGATTGTCCGCTCTCTTTCGACATGTGGCGTGCTGTCATATTCCACCTCCTGGTTGATGTGTGTTCTCTGTCTGTTAAAAGAAGCGGTCCCCGCCTGGAGCTCAGTGATTGCTATGCGCTCAAACGTCATCTTGTCAAGCATCCTAGATCACGGATCTCTCTAGGTTCTAATATAGAGCCACCAGACTTTTCGCACTTCAGTATTTCTATCCCGGCCAAAAGAAAAAATGTCTGTAAAAACAACGGGTTGTCATTTTTTGCTTTCGACTTGGGGACTGGTCTCCCTGTCTTCGAGGCGTTGGGTCACACCGATACCGAGCAGTACTGCACATACCAACTTCCAAGTGGGCCATACCACGATTTACAAAAATATGTTGATTCCACTTCCCATACACCGAATGAAGTCATCGCAAACCAGGCCAACTGTCATAAGGACCTTTCTATTCACGAGTACATGGCGTTCGGACACCTGCGCAGTGGAAGCCTACTCCAATGGTTGAACATCTTGCGAGAACTTCGGGGCCGATCGCTGAATTTCCGTTGCCCAGAAGTCCATATGCTGTTGGCTCAGGCCGTTAGTCAAGTCGGACCGTTTGGAAACACAGGGTTGACATGGCATGAGGAGATACAACAACCTACCTTCTGCTATGCGCTTTTAGGTGAACTTCAGAGCCTTGTCCATGATGTTGAAGGGAACTGGAAGGAAGCAGTGACGATGGATACCATTTCGTTCTTGCTCCGTCGTTTACTTGCATCCAGCGCTGACGGTGCTATCTCACGAGAAGCACTCAATCTCCTTCGGACTGTGCGTCGCAAGGTATTCTCTTGGTTACAAGTACTTCTAGCCGAACTTGCGAGGACGCCCAGAGATGATGGACCTCGTGGAACTTTGCGGGACACAGCCGCCATTTGCCGAAGCACGTTCGACGCGGATGCCTTCATGACTCTGAAAGTGCTTTGCTCAGCTGAAGATATTGAGATCTTGCTCGTATGTGGCATGATAATCTATGACCATATGCCCAGTGAGGTCTCGTGTCTCCCTGCATATTCACGGATACTCCTTGACCGAGATCGCCGCCTGTCTCTAGCTCTCGAGAGTGTCATATGTGATGCTATTCAGGATGACTTGACTGATAAAGGCGTTAACCTCGCGGTCCACAGGGTTTGGTCTAACTACCACGCTGGTTCAAAGTGGACGCGGCTGGAAGTCCCAAACTCACGCTGGTTTGTGTGTAGGACTGCGCCACCACTAGGCCAGCGTCCACAAAGGGTACACTTCAACGTACTTGATGGGTCACTGTTAGTCAATGGGAAATCGCTTCGAACACGGTTGCCAGATGATTATGCGCGACATGCACTATATAAATTGGTGTTTGGCGAGGCAAGTCTTGTAGCTGTTTAATGGGTGCATATTACTGATCACTTTTACAGCAAGTTCTCGAGGTCACACAGAGTGATCTCCCTGGAATGGATTACTCAACAAGAGGCTTGGTCTCTAACCATCAAGTGAGTACACCTGTCGAAGTGTGCAGTGAATGCATAAGCTCAGATGGTACTATCAGGTGTCCTTTTCTCTCAGAAACAGCTCGGATCTAGTGGTTCTAGCAACACGGAAGCAGACAAACGCTAATATTTCGGGAATCATTCAACTTATCCCTCATGAAAAACTGGAGGGCGACTTGCCAGCAGTGCTTATCAAGGGTCATGTTCATTGGCTAGACCTTTCTACATCCGTGATGGAGGTCCGGCCTCTTGAAAAGTGCTGGGAGACATTGCCAGAGAACTGGAGAATCGATTGTACTCCAGGGAGGTGTTGCATGTGGAAAGGCAATCATTTCCTTGTAGACATTCGAAGCCAATCATGGTGCATGATCTCCAGTCTCTTGCAGCCGCTGAGTACACCAGAGGATCTCATTGTCATTGCTTCGCCACTTGAGTCCGAGTCTGGCCGATCGACGCCATTACAGTTGTCAGTTGACTTGCCACGCTATGACCTCTCGTTCTATGTTGATGAAGATGGAGACCTCCAGTCTCGGAACATCCGTGGTATGGTTTACGATGAGGATCAATCCATTGGCACTTTATTTGGGCTGGTCAATCGGCTTGTACTTCGACCGAAGACTAGAGACGTCAATGCTACTGGACTTGTTCCCCGATGCGTGGTCATCCCTGATGGCAGTGTTTCACTCCGAATGGAAGGACATCGCGTCTGTGTCAAAATTATTACCCGCTCGTCCAGCCCCGAGCAGATCACATACCAGACATTTAGAGTCAATACCGACCTTGGCTGCCTGATAGGAGATTTGACATTGACGAGCAAGCTGTACTGTGCTTATTTGCATGCTCTGACCAGCGGATGGAGTGCAGATCCACTTACCGGGAGATCTGGCGCAGAAGAAGCGTGTTCCGTGCTTTTGTCTGCAAGTTGCTGTCCAAGCACAGAGTTCTGCCCTCGTGATGCAGAGCTCCTGACATTGATTGGATCTATATGTTGCTCACAAACGTGGGACCCGAATATGCAGTCCGTGCAGGTGGTGGAGCTGTCCAATCTCCCCGTGAGTTCGCAACACCATGGATTATACATCCTTTCCAAGGAAATCAAGGAACGTTATGAGAAAATTCATAGACTCTATGCAAGTCTGTCGGACCTTTCGTTTGAAGCATTTCCATCAGACAATCTTCGTCTCCTGGAACGCAGAGCTCGACGGGTTGCCTATCTCTTTCCAGATTTTTCTTCCAAGCCGTCTGAGCTAAATATGGATGTTCAATACTCCGCCCGTGACTTGTTGAAGGCGGACTCAGATTCGGGAGAACATCATGCTTATATTGCAGCGACTGACGTCCGCCGCCGGTCCACAACGCCAGGTTTAACGGATGTCTGGGAGATGGCGAGGTCGTGGGAATGGGCGTCTTGGAAGACTGAATTGTCACTTCGATATGACAGGTCTTGGCTGACTCATCGCAGGAGCTGGTGGGATCCAGGGGACAAGGACCTCTCGCTGATATGGCCCAAGGCATACAACCTGCTGCGGGAAAGTGACGAAAGGAAATGGTTTCAGTTACTTTTCTCATTGCCTGCCATGGCATATGCCTCACCAGACCTGAGCAAACTTGTTCCCCTGCTTGTGACAGTTGCGTCATGCTCCGAGTTCCAACTCGAGGACCCACCCCACATTCTGGGGGATCATGAACTTCAAAAGCATCTCACTCGTGTTCAGTCGATTTTGGGCACACTACGACCCCGGGTTTCCTCACTCACAGACCCTTCTCCATACTCATTCAAATCCTCACAAACCATCCCCTCTTGTGTCGCATGGCGGTTCTCTGCAGACCAACTTTTCGCCAGACCTGCTCCGCCATTACGAGCACGAGACAGATTACTCGCCACTTCTCGAAACACCGGGAATTCACTCCCTGATTGCGCCTCATTAGACTGCTTAATTTCTACACTGGGAGCACACACAGAAAATCGATTTCAACACCAATACATCTCAGCGCTGCGTGCCAGTGCAAAACACTTTCGGAGTGAGCCTGTAGCTCTCGGAGTGACAACACTACCTGATGTAGAGACGTTTGCGGGTCACTATGCGAGTTGCAAAGCCAGCTATACTGAGGCTCTTCAACATTTCCAGCAGTATCTAGGTCCGAGAACCGAAAGTGAACAAGTGATCGAGCTGGCCGGTCAATGGCCACGCATCACTCCACACACACTTTTTCGGTGCCTTGCATTGAACTCATCCATCATACTCCCTGACGATTGGAAGACGTGCTTCATTGAGCTGATTCTCCTCGCGCTCAGGCTACAACGTGCTCGAAGACTGCTTCTACTGTGTTTGGACAACAATCACGAAGAATTTCACAGGGAACTACAGAACGAAGTGTGTGATGGCTGGGACGCGGAGGCACATCCAGACTGGCTACTTATCCAGGTGGGCTTCTCATAGCATGGATGTGGATTTCTATTGATGTGACTCTCCCCTCACTAGCTGGAAGGCAACTTTACGATTCGTCGCGTTCAGGCTGAGGTTGCCAATGAAATGATGTCACCATGCTCAGGGGCCAATACAGCAATGCAGCTCAATATGGGCGAGGGCAAAACATCTGTCATCGTCCCAATTATCGCGGCTGCACTCGCAGATGGCAAACAACTTGTTCGCGTCATTGTTCCAAGTCCGTTGACAGCACAGACCCTTCATGTTCTCGCAGATCGTCTTGGTGGACTCACCCACAGACAAATATATCACCTTCCATTTTCTCGTTCGCTCGAAGTCGACGAACACGGAGTAGCTTTGCTCAGTGAAGTTATGCTAGAATGTGTGCGGGAGCGTGGGATTCTGGTCCTTCAGCCGGAGCATGTGCTATCCCTGAAGCTCGTGAGCGTGGAGAAACAGTCTCCCCAAGAACAATTGGCACGCTCATTGTTGGATCTCCAGAGGTGGCTCCAGTCCTATTCCCGTGATATTTTGGATGAAGTTGACGAAATCCTTGATGTTCGCTCTCAATTGACATTCACTATCGGCCATCAGCGATGTGTGGAAGGCTACCCCGAACGATGGGTAATTACTCAACGAGTTCTCGGTCTTGTGAGTAAACATGCATCGTCCCTCCGAGAACAATTCCCGCTTGGAACAGAATATGAACCTGGACCACCTGGCTCATTTCCCTACCTTCGTATTCTGCAAAAAGATGCCGGCCGAAGATTGGTTTCGTGGATAATCCAGGATGTTATTGAGGAGCTCCTTCCAAACTTCAATTTTACACAGCTTAATTCAGACCTCAGGGATGCGATTCGATCCTTCATATCTTGTCAAGATGTCCCACCTGCAGTGGTTCATTTGGTGAAGAAATATTTTGAACGAGGCGCTTCTTTGTGGAGCTGTTTGTTACTGCTGCGTGGCCTGTTAGCCGACGGCATTCTTTTGTTTTCTTTCAGAGAACGCCTGTGGCGGGTGGACTATGGCCCCCCTTTAATGACACGTACCATGCTCGCTGTCCCATACCGAGCAAAAGATGTCCCAGCACCACGGGCCGATTTCGGACATCCAGACATCTCCATCATCCTCACCTGCCTGTCTTATTACTACAGTGGACTGAACGAAGAACAGCTCAGACTCTGTTTTAAAATTTTATCCAAGCAACAGGATCCATCATTGGACTATAGCTTTTGGATCCATGACTACACTGCTGTGCCGAGATTCTTATGGACATTTTCCTGCATCAATGTGGAGTCGACGGAACAGTGGGACCGGTTTATATTCCCCATTTTCTCACGGAATCGGGCAACAGTAGATTTCTATCTTTCGAGGGTCGTGTTCCCGAGGGAGGCCAAGGAGTTCCCTTCAAAGCTATCAAGTTCAGGTTGGGATTTGGCAGAGAAGAAGCAACATTTGGTGACCGGTAAGTCAAGGCTATAGCTACCCGATTGTCGAGGCTTGTTCAATCAGTCATACTTCAGGGTTTTCGGGAACAAATGATGGTCAATACTTGTTGCCCTCGGACATTACTCAGTGCGACCCCGACCATCAACGAGGGACAAATGCAAAGGTGCTATCGTATCTTCTATACCCAGAGAACAAGCGCTACATGTGCATGGCTCACGAGAATGGCGAGCGGCGGACCACTCACGAATTCCTGAATATGTTGGTCGCCCAGAAGCCCGAGATCCGGGTGCTGTTGGATGTCGGGGCTCAAATGCTTGATCTTCAAAACCATCAGCTGGCCCAGGCGTGGCTCACAATTTCTCCAAATGCCTCTGCTGCTGTATACTTCAACGAGGATAATGAGTTGACCGTATGCGCACAAGGTGGTAGCACACAGCCCCTCCGATCATCACCATTCGCACAGCAATTAGACCGATGTGTGGTATACCTCGACGATGCTCATACGCGTGGTACCGACATTAGGTTTCCAAAGGGATTTTGTGCTGCCATCACTCTGGGCCCCAAAGCCACCAAAGATCGCTTAGTTCAAGGTGTGTGTAGTTCACGCAATTTAGATTCACTGCTCTGATCGATTGCCTCCCGTAGGTTGCATGCGGATGCGGAAGCTCGGCCACGGGCATTCTGTCATGTTCTTTGCACCCCTCGAGGTCGATTGGCGCATCCGTTCTATAGTTAACAAAGGCCCTTTGGACGCCATAGACAGTATGGATGTGCTACATTGGGCCATTCGAGAGACGTGGGAATATATTCAACGCTGGGCACCCCACTGGGCGATACAAGGGATGGACCATATGTCCCGATATGCAGCGTGGACTAGCTTCTGTAACGACTCCCTGAGCTGGGAAGGACTAATGGACAAGTGGCTTCAACCAGAAGCCAAGCGGCTGGAAGACCTTTATGCGCCGCATAGCCCTTTGAACTCTGCTTCGCTGACTAGCCTCAGGCTGGACATACACCGACGCTGTACTGATCTTGGGGTTGTATCACTACCCTCCATGCGCATGGACGAGGAGCAAGAGCGAGAACTCGCACGCGAGGTTGCAGCTGAACACGAGCGACAAGTAGTACCACCTGCGCGGGTATCACCAGCAAATCACTCAATCCACCAAGATGTCGTTGACTTTGTGAATTCTTGTGCCATTGCATCACGGACGCCCTTCTTCAGCACACGAAGCAGAACTTTCAAGCCAGCTTTTGACACCCTTGATAAGACCTCTGCAGCCACCAACAAGGCATGTACTTGGAGCCAGTCTGTGTTGACAACCGCAGACTTTGAACAGACCGTTCAAGGATCCAAAATGGCAAAGGACTACTTGCGTCCTGTTCACTGGATCATCACGGCAGAGACGGGTTTTCATGACATATTTGTTATCGTAAGCCCATATGAAGTGAATGCCTTGCTACCGTCCATCAGGTCGAGCAGAGACCTTTACCTCCATCTATACACGCCGCGTATCAGGAAGTCAACGAAACCATGTGATGACCTTGCTTTATACAGCATCCCCACGGCCCCTGATGGATGGGCTCCCGACCCCTCTTGTATGGATCAATTGAATATGTTCGCTGGGCAGCTATACTTGAAGGACTGTGAGGCATACACTCGGCTATGTCGTCTCCTCGGCGTGCACGGCGGGAGTAGGCAAGCAGAAGAGATCCCAGATACTCTGTCAGTGCACACGCTCCCCAGTACATCCCACAACCCCTTGAAGGCGTTGATGGGTATTCGTCTCAGAGGTGCCAACTTCGGGACTCGGAGTAGCCTGCAAGCCGAATTGAACCCACAACCTCGGCTAATGCGCACGTCCTCACATACGTCCCATAACTCCTTGAGGGCGTTAATGGGCCTTCGTTACAAAGGCGCCGATCCTGGGAGTGGGCAAGTCGAAGAGGATCCGCACATTCAGTTACCATACACACTCCCAAGTACGTCCCACGACGCCCTAAGGGTGTTGATGGATCTTCGTTGCAAAGGTGCCGACCTTACATTGACGCACATGGGGAAAATTCTCCATGGGAAGCCACTTTACAGGGCTGACTTTGATGCTGTATGTGCCATGGTAGTGCTTTTCTCCTTGATTGGCTCGCTGACGATCTGTCTAGGATTCAAAACCGCTCGCCCCCAACGATGACAGACTGAGGACTGATTACGAGTACCCTTCATATGATACGGGAGCGGGAGCGAGATCGGAATGGAACTGCGGTGGAATAGGACTATGATATGCGACAAAGAAACTCTTGGTACGACTCCTGAATAGGAAAGTAAAGCGTCTATTGCAATAAAAGGGATAGCATAGCGTTCGTGGTACATGAAAAGAGATGAAAGGGGCGGAAACGATGGACGGTCGTAGGTAGCGATGGACTTCGTGACCGACGCGCTTTGGTGACGCCGCTGCGCACGTTCCTCACACATCGGGGAGAATTTCGGCGAGTTTTAGTCCCGACACCAGCTCTCATTCTCCCACAGCCCGAGCTTACTCGGTAGTCCCAACCTTGGACGCCTTTCGCTTTCTGACCCCGTGCTTCCACGCGACCAACGTCCTGCTGGGCAGCCATGCTCACTTCTCGTCTTCATGGGACGTTCCGGTCCAGCACGTCTTGACGAGAACCCGGCTTGAAAGCCACTCGAGTTGGCACGAGAAGAAGCTGTGGAGACGAGCAGCTGTTTTCAGTCAGCTGGAGCTGGGATGCCACTGGCTAACGGGTGAACGTTCAGACATCCGTTCTGTCCACCGACTTTAATTAAAAATAGGTACGATAAGGATATTCATCTGTGCACCAGTGCAGCAGCACGGGACTGGGCTTACGGTTTTCTGCCCGACAGGCCAATGTACAACATATGCACAATGTCCCAAGCGTTTTGGGTCTGTACTCTCCATCGTTCTGCTGTTGGTATTGATGTAAAATGCTTCCTGATTTTCTTTCTCTTTCAGCGTTATGGTGACCAGTGTCGTACTAGCCACGTCGGGACATCGGATCTGGACAGTGTCTCTCTATGCTCTCGTTGGATGATCAACTCTCCACTACGCAGGGTCTCCCCAGTCGCCATATTTCACGACGCACACCCCAAACATACTACGACACACACTTCTTGGTCATGCACCCAAGCTGTGTTTGTCCGCGTTCGTCGCGTCATGGTACGCGATGTCCATGAACAAGTTCTCTGGGAATGCAGGTGTAATTAGCTCCGAGTCCACCGCCTATGTTTCTGGTCATACGATCATTTTATTTATGTCGTTGGGTCTGGGACGTTCCTCTCTGAGATGCTGCACCACGTCGCCGTGTCAGCAATTCAAGTTGACGACGGGCTGGATGCCTAAAGCTTATTTCTCGGGCTCATGGATCACAGGAACGGTCAGGGAAACATTGCCACTGACTAGTCTGCAGCGGCCAGGTTGCTCGACGATTGGGAATCGAGCAGGGGTTGCCTGCCGGAATTGGATTTACCAAAAGTGATAGTGTAGTCTTACTCACAATGCATGAGCCTTGGCCAGGAAGCAATCCTCACCCCTCCAAGCCAAGAGGTGCCAGTATTTTCTAGTCCCGACGCTAATTATCAAGCCATGGAACGGTGTACTATATTCAAGTAGTAATGCCAGCTCTGAAAGGAAACACCATCGAACCAGTGGGACGCTGCACTCTTCACCAAATCCTTGCCAACACCCCCGAATCTGCTTTAGGCGTTCAATATCGCCCATCACAGTCATGGCTCCCAAAGAGGCCCCCCCCTAGACTCTTTGCGCCTTGGGATCCGCTACCAACGTGGTGGCGCAGGCATGCCCGAAAACGTCGATGCCGTGCTGCTTAAGGACTGCCGCGTTTTGATCCCACCAGTTCTCCATGTGTGCGTCCTGCCTCCAGGCGTGTGACAAATACTGCGACAAGGACTGGTTTAAAGAAACTCGCAGCGTTTTTTGGTGCCATGACTGTAGATCGTCTGAAAGAATACTCGTGATATCATGCGCATTGCGGATACTGAGTCCACAGTGTTTGCGTAGGAACTCCAAATTGTACCTCTTCTCTCCCTTTGGGCGATTCTAAAATTCAGCTCAGCGCCGCGCAAATCGTCGGAACCATTCGACAGAAGGCACATTATACTATCCATTGTCGTCGCGCTGGCCCGACGTGTGCTCGATAGCCTGTTTGGACCCTTGGGATTTCGAGTATTTAGACACCACGCATACGTCGCAGTCATCATCTCGTGCTTTTTGAAGATCTCTACGTTTTGGTCCCACCAATCTTCCAACCGCGGGTGATATTCGAGGAAAGTGACGACGATTGCTACAGGAACTTTGGTGTCACGGAACACCTCGACAAACAGCCTGTTGTTATTCCGTGCCGTGGTGGTGATACGGTCTTCGCGATGGCAAAGGAGGGAAGATCGACCCCTCGCACATTTTTCGAATCCCGGATAAGCTTGTATACTTGTTTAACAGCAGTGAGGTATGGTTCGGGCCCCATCACTGTGCCCACTTCAGAAAAGCCATGGGTGTCCCAGTGGGTAGACAATATTTTATACACTTGGGAGGAGTACGGCTGGTAGAACGTGGTACACGCACCAGCATCTGGGCAAGTTCGGGCGACTTCCTTTCCGGTAATCAGGTTGACCCATGAGCGCTTTCTGACGCCAGTTTCGCCGAATAAAATGATATTGAAGAAACTTCGTCATGACGTGTCCTGCGATATCTGTCAGCCAGTATCAGGACTGTCCTTCCGAACAACAATACAAAGGCGGCCCACGCTTTGCTGAACTGGGCGCTCTGTAGCTAGCTCTTCGATGTCTAGCCATGAATAACGACGCAGGGGTGACTAAGGACGATGGATGGCCCGACGTGAGGCAACGCCAACGCCGGAGGTCAACTTGTGGGTGGCGCCTGGACCCGATCACGATCATGATGAAGCATCCGCGCCGTGTATGTGGAGTGGAGTGGAGTGGACGAGCACCTGGTGCTGATGCTAAGCATCATAAATATTTTTGCAAACTTCAAAATATTACCACGTGGCGTCAAATCTGGCGACCGCTACCTCGAAGTGATTGCGATCCACTTCTTCCCATGTTGAATGTTCAACGCCTGACATGCTGGATTCTGATGATTTTAGCGAACTACCTCCAATGTTTGGTCTTCCAGAAGCCCAAGGTGTCTTATGGGTCAGCTGAGTGTGTTCACTGGGCAACTATAATTGGAGTACGGGACATGTATCCGATCGTGTCGTTTCCTTGGTGTGTATACAAGCGACCTCCGAGGCGCAGAGGGAATCGAAGTCGTGCTGGAAGGGGATTCATCTTGCCGACAAGTCGAGCAAAGCCCCCGGAGGTTGCGTACACGTTCCAAGGTACGCCCATCCCTACTCTCAAACCGTGGATGGATAATCGCAACAGAGGCATTGATTTTATGTCGACCCACGTGGGGAACCTCATTCACGGACGGGTACTTTATGATAGTGATTTCGATGGGTAACGTGTGTTTTATTCTTTAGGTGCGGTCTGCCAGACCTTCATCAGGAAAACATCGCCTCGTCGTGATCTCAGTTTGTGCAGACCGAAGAGCTATATACAATGCCATGTATTCGTGACAGTCGTCCAGAACAGATAGAAATGATGAAGTTACCAAAGGGTACTCTCTTCATCGAACGCCTGTTCAGCCCCCAACTCTGGTTCAATGTCAGAGGAGATCCACTACAATCAAGTAGTGAGTTATCAATGCGTATTGTACAATGCAGTGAACGGATCAGATAGACTTGTGCACAGGCGCTGCTGGACCGTCGGACAAAGGCGCTATGAGACGACGTCTGGACCGTGGACGCAGACATGACAAACAGTGTCCAAAGAGGAGATGCCATTTCAACAGACGGCGTACCGGTGAACAGTCAACGAGCCCATCGAGTTGAGGCTGTGGGTAAGGAATAGCCTGGTGATGGCAGTGGCGACTATATACCGCCCCGACGTGTAAGCGAATTACCATTGTACTGAGCTTGGCGCACCGCAGGTCTGGATACAGACCACGTCGATATTGTTCACCGCCCCCACGGGTTAGCTCCGATGGTGGGAAAGCATTTTGCTGCATGTACCTTGGTGATGTAAGCATGGAGAGAACCAACGTCTGACCAAGATGAGGGAGGCAGCGACTCCAATATTTCTGACGGAAATGGCTATTGACGGGGCTACAGCTTTGGCGAATGCACCAGGTGGGAAGAACGATGTGGAGATGGCTCCTTGCTGGCAAATGGTGGGGTCCATATTTCCGAGGCTGGGCGTGGTCATGAGGTACTGGGAGGGGAGCTGCCTACAACATCAGCGATGATCGATGATCGATTGATCTATGTCCACGTCAACTGCAAACACTTGATGAACAGCACAAACATACCCCCCGCCCGCATGGGCTTTGTCCAGCCAGTGGAAATCAATACGTCCATGCGGACGAGCGTCTAACACGTCACAAATTAAGATATTAGAGCAATTACCTCAAGGGCTTGATCCCTCGATCGACGTACTTGCGCAAGGTGGGATGGGGTAAATTTGACGCAATTACCCAGGACCGAGACTCCAAACGGCATGCTAAATGCAGGACACACACTCGTTCTGAGGTAACTTTGATGCTGCATCAAGTCCCATGCTTGCACGGACATTGATACAGCTCACCCACTGGTATGCTATATCTCCCAAATCAGCCCGGCGACTATTTCTGTGAGCGAGTGCGTCGCAAGTTAATGATACGCGAACAATGTACAAATCCAGATGGCTGAACTTGCTGATCCGTTGGGTCCAAACAATGACAATTTTGTTTGTATGAGTCTCCATGTTTCTCATCGTACGCCGTACGCGAAAGACGTGCGTGTTGGACGATTCATGACTCCTCTTGGTTACGCTGATGGCCTGATGGGCACAGACCGCACTTGGTCAAGATCATAACTCACGAGTCGGTCGTCCAAATCGGATGTCTCCCATCCAGAGGTACTCGTCCCGTTTCTAGGAAGTTGATCCCGTGGCTCCCGAGGAACGTGCTCACAACGCATTCTAGAACTGCGCCAGGGCGCGCGGGATGCTAGGCACTTCGTGGGAGAAGGGGCCTTAAAGCTGGCATCCGGGATTGACTTTGTCTGCCGCATGGCGGGGGGGAAGGTTAATAACCACAGCTTCGAGAGGTATGTAAGATCACTATCGAGTCCTTGAATCTTTGAAAGCCCCCGTCGATGCATCACGCCCTCCGCATAGAGGAAATCCTTCTCCATATCTTCCGTTACTGTCACACCTGGCCTTTTCGCGCAAATAGGCATTCTTCTTACGCAAATGTTCATCTAACCACGCTGGCGAGGAGATGCCGGGCATTCAAAGAGCCAGCATTGGATCTCATCTGGTCCGAGTTGAATGACTTGACTCCTCTCGTGCGATGCTTGCTTGGTGAATCGTGGGTACCATGCGAATCGGTTGAACATGGGGTAAGGAGGCCATTTTTTGTGAACTTTCATGCGATGAATCGGGTTGGAACTTTGTATAGGTTGACTGGCTCTATTCGCTCAAGAGGTCTCTCAGTCAAACTGATTGGGACATTATTTCAAGTTATGCACGTCGTGTGCGAGCACTCCCTCGTCTGAGTG
>JBBPLU010000367.1:0-22271 GCA_038089935.1 Boletellus emodensis | reverse complement strand
GCTCCTGCGCCCCGCCCTCCTCTTCTATGGTAGTAGAATACACAATATAGGACTCGCCCAGTCGAACTAGATTACCTGGTCCCCCCCACTTGCACCTTGTGCAGACACCGCACTTTTAGTGCACTAGTGCGCGCTCGCCATTCCCACCGCCCTCCTCGCTTCCAACCGTGTCGCGCAAGAGGATGACGCAGGATGCAGTGATGAGGTACACGACCACGCTCGCGTACACCGGAAAGGCGCGGTTGAGGTGGAGGAGCGTCCCGCCCAACAACGGTGCAATCATCCCACCTCTTTCAAGAAAAAGGGCATAAGCGCTCGAAAGATAAACCAGGACGCGGGGGCGTACATCCGTGACAGAGCCGATGCGATCCCACACGCCGTCCCGCGCACTTTGGTGCCGAAGATCTCCGGGGTCCACCTAAAGGGGAAAAAACGCCCGTTCGTGATCAGACGCCCAGATACGTCGTTCGCGAGGGACACCCACCCGTACAAGACCGCATACATCGTCTAACCGCACCAGCCCGTAAGTCAATCAAGGTCATACACGGAGATCGCATCTGCCAAACTCACCGCGGCTGTCAGACTGATCCCCACCGAACTGACGCGAACGAGCAACGGACTCTGGACGAGGACAAAGGCCATGCAAAAGAATGCTGTCAACAGGGTCGTTGCCACCAACGTTTGCCGTCGACCGAGGGCACTCTCGACCATGTACGCCCCGAGCTAACACCCCACGTCATTTCCAGATGTCAAGATGAGAAGGGGTGACGTACGAGCGCACCCGGACATCCAGCCAACGTAAAGATGACCACGTCCCAGAGATTGTCTTCGAGCGATTTCGGAGCCGAATCACTGCCTCTCGACCCTGTCTCGAGGAGCTTGGGATAGTACACGTTGAACATCGTGTAGGCTGATGGGCCGTTATGTGAGCGACAACGTGATGGTGTCGTGAGTAACGGACGCACCGAGCGCCATGAAGAGCCATGTGGCCCAGACCAGCAGCGTCGTCCGACACCACTCTGGACTGAGCACCATTCCAACGCGGTCGAGCCATGCAATCAACGGTCGCGCGAGCCACCGGGGCAGCACGCTCCCTATCGAGGAGACACGTGATCGTGGGGAAGAATGACGTCTACGATGATGCTTTGGCTCGTCATTGGGCAGGGCGGCACTCGGCCTCGGTGGTGGGTATTCCTCGACGGGCGTCACAAACGAATGCGACTCGAGCGAGTTGGGAGAGTCGCCCGTCGATTGGTAGTCTTTTACCCCCTCGTCCCTTGTCGGCGCATCCCCGGATACCTCGTTGTTCGTCCTGCTCCCGTTGGTCTCGGCAGTAGGACGTGCTTCCTGTGCAGAAGAGAGAAAGGGCTCCCGTTCGTCCGACTCACTTGATGGTGGATGCGGTTCGGGTGGAGGCGGTCGTCGATCGTCTACGTCATCGAGGTCTATGGTGATGTCGGATCCGTTGAACCGAGAAATGAGCTGTAGGGACTCCAGCGCCTCTTGATGTCGACCGGCGTGGACGAGATAGCGTGGGGATTCGTGCAGCCGGAAGAATAGAATGCGGGCAATGAACATGGACAGCGTCTGTCGTACATATGAACGGACACGCACGCTCGGCGTGACAGACGAGCACTCACGATGAGACCAAGAAAGACGAGAACAGACTTCCAGCCATTGTTTTGAGAGGGATCGCAAGGTTGGTCGTGCGAACACGAATGTCCGGGGAGAGCATAAAGCGCAACGAGCGCTGAGAGGACGGATCCAAAGGAGAAAAACACCGAGAGCGCAGTCACCAGGTATTGTTTTCCTTTTGGCATGTGCTCGAGTAAAAGAGTGCCATCTGTGGGCATGGACCCCTGGGCGCCATCATGAGCGGTTGTGTCAGATGAGATCAGGATTTACCTACTCCGACGGCGCTGCCAAGGAGGAAAAGAAAGACGCAGAGGCCCAAGAATGAATTTGCAAACGATGCAAGAATGCCAAACAGGGCAGTAAAGAATAGGGTTGCGTTGAACGCGGCGCTCCGACCCACAAGGTCGGAACAGGTTCCCCACCCAACGGCACCAACCATCATGCCCCCGAACATGGATGACGAGAGTGTCCCGATGTAATTGTCGGGGACTGCAAACGTCAGTCGGAAACGAGCAAGATATGCCGAGTGGGCAGTGTACCTGAGTAGTGTTGCTGCACACGCGGAAGGATTATGGCGACAGCTTGAATCCACATCTGAGCGACAAGTCAAGGGCGCGGAGAGCCTTGTTGCTTGGAACGCACATTGTCCGCCATCCAACCTAAAGAGTGGGATCCGCGCAAGTCAGAACGGTGTGTGATCCGCGATGACAAAATAGGCACCCACCGAACCCGCACAACGAGAGTAGCGTCCATTGGTAGCTCCCTGGAGTAGATGAGAAGAGATAGACGGGAGGAGGAAGGACGGCGCACCCATTCCGATACGGTCTATGGTCTTGTCCAGAGGCGTTCTGCCATCGTACCCAAGGCCGTCCACGAACTCGTCTGTGGCCTCGAGGTCGTCGGCGTCGTGCATGGTGATGACACTGGACCGATTGGACGTTAGAGAGGTCCAGAAAGCCAAGGCACGGTGAGAGATGTTAGCCATAACAAAACGAATGAGTCGGCAGTGCGACGAAATGGCGCAGGATTACGCGAGAGACGCGAAGCGAGCCGAACACGAAAGCGACAATGTCAACTGCCAGAGCCAAGTCCAGAGCCCCTCCTCGTCCTCCTCGTCCTCGTCTCGGCCGTTTCGACACAAGAAACCGCCGCTTTCTGCTGTCTCGGCATCACATTTCAGGCCGGTCGAGTGGAGCGGGAGAAACCTAAATCCGTCCACGTACTCACACACACGACCAGCTATAAGGAGGAAGTGCCTCTGTGGCCCGTTCCGGCGAGCTCAGCTGCCCAACGTGTCCATCCAGCCTCCACCCCCACTCGTTTCCAGGCTGCCACTTGAACCCGTCCCCTCCAAAGTTGACCGTGAACGTGTTCTCCCCGTCAACACCTATCCCAGCATACACGTCGTGAGCACCATCGAGGTACAGCCCTCGGAATGCGTCGGGCACGAGGCGTTCTCCATTGAATGTAAAAAAGACGCTGCCGCCGTCGCCAAACTCGTACCCGCATCCGAGAATGTCTCCTGCCCCGAGGGGTCGGCCCCCGGTAACCTCCCGGAGCCCAGAGTCCTGCCCTCCGTCCGAACGCTCATAAAACTTGCGCATGTCGTCCAGATGCAGCGCAGCGCTCTGCCGGTGCCACCCCGGAAGTCGAAAGTGTGGATAAGGTCGGCAGATAGTTCCTGTCCGGTGACGTTGAGTGACCCCCAAAAGGCCCGATAGTGAACACTCCTGACCGAGTGCGATGACTCCGTTCATCTTCTGGATCGTCAGCTCAAAGTAGACCCCCCTGTCGCGTGCGCGTGGGCGATGGTAGAGGCCACAGATAAAGGGAAGAGTGCTGATCAGGCAACAGTCCTTGCACGCCTCCCTCGTCTCGACCTTGGTGACGATGCCCGTGCCGCGATACTTGTCCTGGTTGTGTATCGTACCTTGAAACGTCTGTCGCTGCGTGAAAGACGGGTCCGTGAGGGCAAACGTGAGTCCCCATGCGTTGCAGCTCTCGCTCGCGATCCTGTCAACGTCACTGCTGGGCAGCAATCTGGCGGGCTCGAGCACATTCAGCGCGCAGAAGAGGTCCGCCCTGTCGTAGTCTTCCTCTGGCGCCTCGGTGTACCGCCCATAGTCATAGGACCGCTCGGGCGCGGACGTCCACGCAGGCGGTGGTGGTAGCGCCGACGGTCGGGGCATTCTTGGTCGTTCTGTGTGATTCACGTGATTTCCTACATCTTTGTTCCGCTCCACCATGTCTGCCACTCTCCCCGCGTTTGGATCCGTCTCCCCGTTCTCTGCGACCGCCCCCATGTCCTCTCCCGCGACGCCTCTCTCCAAGGCGCCCTCTTCCAAACCGAAGCCCGTCAACGTCTTTTCCAACGACGGCTCCTTTCTCGATCGCTTCCAACGCATCAAACAGGTAAGCAACGTCACCCGACAACCCCCCCTCTTTCCCGTCGTTTTATTTCATCTTTTTTTTTTTCTGCTCACAGGGAGAAGTAGAGAGACGACAAGTCGAGGAAGCGTTCACCAAGTCGGTACCCATTTCCCCGTCCGTGCTCTCATTTCTGATCGACCCTGACCCTCGTGTGCGTATTTGTTCGCGCTGAACGTCTTTGCAGGAAGAAGCAGTTTGGAGACAGATTTGTACGTGCGCGCCGCTCCGTTTCTTGGGCATGCGTCCATGCTCATGGAATGGTGCAATACGTGTTGTATAGAAAAACCGGGGCAAGCGTCCACCTCCCCCTGCTTCCGCTCCTGCAGTGACGCGCATAGATGTCGGTTCGGACGACCCGCTGCTGCCCGTCGTCAAGAAACCTAGACTTGGCGACGGTTCTGGTGGCGCGCCCCAAGGTGCGTGTTGTCCCGTTGACGTTGCCCCCTGGGTTCACGTTGGTTGTAGAAGCGAATCGGAGACGGGCACCCGATCATCGTGTTGGCGGTCGTCTCATGCCCAAGGATGCCAACTCTAGCCCGTCAGACAAGTGATTGTCTTTGTGTCACAGTGAGCGGCCCTTGTTTTCGTCTTGCGCCAGCGTCCCAGTACAGGTTGGCTGACGACCTAGCGCAAACACGATACAAGGTCAGATGAGTGTTCCGATTATACAACCTTTGTCGGTTGGTGTCTTCCCGTCCACCCCTCGCGCACCGCTTGTTCTTGTGCGCACGCCCTTTTTATCGTGTATACCAGTCACCATAATGCAAGATTGTTCTTTGTCACGACACTAATACATAATGAGATTCCAAACGACGAAGACATGTGCCATTACAAGAGCAAAAGAAAAAGTATGTGTACAGTAAAGGTGCGTGTAGCGTCATGCCTCGCGTACCCGATATATCTGTTCGACGCCAGATCAGTCTCGACAAGATCCAGCACAGGGCTGCAGTGTCTGCTCACCTTGACCTGCCCGCTCTTCAGATCCTCTAGCCGATAGCTGACGATCTCCACCGTCTGCGTCGCCCTCGGCGTCAGCACACCGCCGTTCTTCATGCGGGCCAGCCGTCGGAAGACGGACAGACTCACCTGCTGCCCGACGTGCTGGTTGGCTTGCCACACCCTCACTTTGCTCTTCTTGGCGTCAAACTCGGACACGATGCCCACAAACGGGGTACCACCCGCCCCGACGATCTGCGTGTACACGTGCAGACCCTTGTGCCCTTTGAGTTTCGCGTCCCGGAACGTGATCACGTCCCCAGGCAAGATATCGGACATGCGTCGCTGCACCGCGTTGCCCGTCTGCGCGTACACCGTGTATCCCCATTCGTCTCCGTCTCCATCCTCGTCCACGCCCTCGACGTGGCCAGCGCCAGGAGACGACACCACGCCGGGCACCTGCACCAGCACCGCACGCACGAACCCGGCGTACGACCCATCCCCGACGAGTGCCCGCTTCGATTTCTCAAACAACGTCGTTGCGGCCTCGACGACCCGCACGCCGACCTTGCCCCATATCGCCATCAGCTCGTCCGCCGTCGGTTCCTGTCGGTAGCGGTGCTGGGGCTGCTGCTGGGGCTGGTGATGATCGATGCTCCTCGCGCCCAACCCCGATCCAGAAGTAGAGCCCGATCGAGAGTCAGAGCCAAGCGTCACCAGCTTGCTCGACGCGCTACGAGAACTCGGAAGGGACTCGGGGGACTGCACTGCACCTCCAAACCCGGGCCCGAATGTCGGCACATGCACCGCCGTCGAGTCCTCGGACCACCCCGACGACGCCATCTCCGACCCCTCCCCACCTTCATGCCCCTGCGGAATCGGGGGCATGATGTCCCACTGCACACTGCTTGTCAGCGCCTCTGGCGGGTCAATCGCAGACGGCGGCGGGGGCGGGGGTAGCGGGACCAAGTGTGGGGCACCGCGTGTCGATTTGCGACGTAGCGGCGGCGCTGGCGTGATCGGCGTGTCGTCCTCGTCAGGATCCTCGGCTTCGACCATGACATACTCGGACTGGGGGTGACCCGTCATCGTGGGCGTCTCGCTCTGTGGAGGACTCGGCGCTTCGTCCACCGACTCGCGTCGCGAACCCGACACTGATGCGGCGGTGCTCGGCCGCCGTCCCAGCAGCCCTGCCGGAATCGGGGGCCGGATGGGTGGAGGTGAACGTGACGTCATGCGTGGTGGCGGAGTGGGCAACGCTTCTCCACGGTGCCGCGTCTGCGATGCACGTCGCGCTGGTGGTAATGGGGGCGCGCCCTCTTCCTCGGACGCCAATGGAGCCTCTGCATTCGAATAACGGACCTTCACCTCGCTCTCCGCCTCGACCCTCACGCCATCGCCCAACGTCTGATGGCTGTCTTCTGCAGCGTACTTCCCCACAGCCTGTTCAACAGAAACCCGAGTAGGACGGAGACGCTGGGGCGCGGGAACAGGCACAGGGAGCACAGCGTCCTCGCCCTCACTGTCCTCTTGCTTCGCAACCGGTCGTCTAGCCAACGCAGGGGGTAACCCCGCAGCAGGAGGCAGCATGCCGAGCCGCATGCCTCCCATCCCCGCCAACTTGGCCACAATCCGCTGCTTCCTCGCACTTTCGTCGTCGTCCTCCCCTAGTGTCCCTTCTTCCTCCTTTTCCTCCGACTCTATCTCATCGGGGGGTATCGACGTCGGTGGGGGTGCCGCAGGCAGGGGGGGCCGCGAGAGTGGGTTCATCGGTGACGGCGCCCCAAATCGAATCCCTCCCAGACGAGCCATACGTTCTGCGATCGCGAGACGGTGCGCGGATGCCTCGTCCTCCTGGCCCCCTGGCTGGGGCGTCGCTCTTTCCGGCGATTCCTCTACGCCATACTGTTCCACTTGACCGAGGGTCAGAACCAGCACACTCGTCCGGCAGAAGGGCAGTACTCACCCTTTTCGTGCACCTCCGGTACAACTTGTTCCTTCACCCCGAGCTTCGTGATTATTGGTGGCGTCGGGGGCGGACGGCTAACCGGCCGAGGAGACGTCGGCGGCGAAGATGGCAGGTCCACGACAGCGTCCGTCATGCGAACGCTCGTGCGTCTTGGCGGGGGTGGAGCTATGGTCCGCCTAGGAGGAGGCGATGGCCCATCCTCTGACACCGAACCTGCGCGGGCAAAACACAAGCGTTCAGCTGAGCACACACTCCGCGCCCTGGACGCTTACCGCTCCTGCCAGGCGGCGGCACGGGTCGAGGTGGTATATCCGGCGATGCGGGGCGCTCTTCATCCACATTCAGTGCCCGTACGGATCTCTTTGACGGTGGCGAGAGCGGCGGAGAAGATGGCGACGTTGGCTTAGACTGAAAGTTGACTGGCGGAGGAGGCAGTGTGGGCTGGGCGACACGAGGTGGTGGTATCTCGTTTGTCTCTACCTCATCCTTGCTATCGTCGTCAATCTCAGCTATTGCGCTACGTGCCGTGTCGTCTGCATCATCTTGTCCGTATTCTTGTTTCTCTAGGACCGTGCCTGATATTTCGGATGCATCCACCTTTTGTGGCGAAGCGATGTCATGTTCTTGTTCGGCTACGTCAAGGGGTACGTGATGTTTGCGGGGGAGTCGCTCGTCAGAGAATTCCGGCGCAGATCGTATATGCTCGTCATGAACGTCTCCTTGCTCTTCGGTGTACGATGCGACCGTATGTTCGCCTGTCACCAGAACAAGGGAGAAAAGGGGAGGAAGAGACTACATTAATACCCAGATCCTACGACACGATACACGACAAAAGGGAAGGGGTGAGGGAGAGAAAAATTAGAATTCACCATCACGATGCGCTGGCGCCTGGACGTCCTCGTCGACTTTGCCGTCATCTTGGTCAGTCTCGAGGTACGGCTCGGAAGCACCGTGTTCGACGGGTTGCGCTGCGATGGGTCTTGCTAGAACAGCAGGTGCCGGAGGGAGGGTCTCCCTATATTCCTCCGTATCCATGTTGACCTCGTCTTCGGCATCAAGTGGCTCTTCAGACCGGGCTGGGGTCTGCTCGTCAAGTGATAAGCGCCGCGGGACGGGAGGAAGCCCGGAAAGTGGGTTGAATGCGCCCATCTGGGCCAACTTGGCTGCGACGCGATGGGGGTGTGTTTTCTCGTCTTCTTCCTCCGGTTCGATAGCCTCGTGAGGCTTTTCGGAAGAGATTTGTCGATCGTCAGTAGCTTCTTCGTTCTGGCCACCTGAACCCTCCACGATGTTTACATCCTTGATGGAACCATGAGATGCTTCGATAAAAGTAGGTGGCGGTGTTGTGGACTGCTCAGTGTTGGCTGTGGTGGCTGGGAATGCGTCGTGATCGACACTTGTGGAAGGCTCATCTGTAACAGGGGGGGAGTGGACAGTCACGGCTTCCGCTTCTTCGACAGGAGGTTCAGGAAGGGCGGTTGTGGGTGCATTCTTGGACACTTTCTTACGGGGAGGAGCGGCCCGACGAGGACCCGCTGGCACGGGCATCGAGGTGGGTGCACGTGCAGGCACGGATTCGAGCTCATCGTTGCGTTCTAAAGAATCGATCAATGTGAATAGATGACAACAATGGCCGAAATTCAGAACACATGCCTGATCCGGTGGTGGGCTCGGGAATAGAAGACTCAGTGGCTGAGGGGTCATGAGGAGGTGACGTTACCGAGGCTATGGAGACTATTGTTAAGTAACGATTGGAGTGCCACCGGGGATAAGTCGCACCTTGCCCCGATTCCTTGAGAACGGCCGGTTGACCGACAGACGTATCTTCCTTGACCTCGGGTGCGGGTGGCGCGGGGTCAGGTTTGCGGGTGACGGGTTTGGGAGCAAAGATCGGCGGACCCATGCCGAACCTGGCACCACCCAGACGGGCCATACGAGCTGCAATCGCTGCTCTGCGCTGTCTTTCCTCCTCTTCAGGATCAAGTTCACCCTTTTGTGCAACGGAATCGCCTTCACGATCGGACGTTCCCTGGCTCTCTGGGGGCGGGCTAATGGCAGCACGAGGTGGAGGTGACCTCGAGGCCTCACGGCCGCTGAGATCGATGCCTGCGACGGCGTCCTTGGACTCATCGCCCGAGGTGGCTTGGTCAGGGTCAGATACTGTCGGGGGTGGCTTCCATTTTGGACGCTCGACGGTGGGCTTGGGTGCAACAGGGGGTGGAGCCCCACCACCGAAGCCGCCCTTTCCCTGCAGCGCAGCCATGCGTTCCTTGAGGGACCCGCCGCGGCCGATGGTCTCCGCTGCATCGGAGGAGGACATTCCGCCTGTACTGGGTGGTGGTTTGCGCTCGCCCGACTGCACGTGGTCAGGGGAGGAGGGCGAGGGGGGTCGTGGCTTCCATTGGAGGCCCCCTGGTTTGGGACGGGGAGCTGGAGGGCCCTGGGGGGGAGAAGAAGGGCCCTTGTTCTCAAACGCGGCGATCCTGTCGCGGAGTGAGCCTGGCTTTGGTTTCGGAGGGGGCGATTGATCAGACATGAGATGAGAGTTGGGATGAAGAGTGCGATGGGGGCGTGCTCGCCATGCTCGACATACCCCCATCCCGTTTCTCACGCTCAAGGTAGGGTAATGCTAGTAATCTACTAGTTTTCTCGCCACTGGTACCCACAGCCAGCGCATCTGGGGAGCAAGGTGGTGAGCGACGGGCGAAAAGGGCAGCAGAGCCTGGTACCGGTAAACTGCAGCGTATTAGATCCTGGACGCGATAGACGCATGGACGACGTACAGGTGGTCATGGGCTCATCAGCAGACCTGATCTGCAGCTGGTAGAAATACGCTCGTCGGTGGTTGCATTTGTCGCAGGTCGCTGTCGACAGCGTGAGGATGAGAGCGTGCTGAGGCAGGGGACACACCGTCTGTCGCGTCGGCATGCTTCCACATCTCGTCGCCACCGAGCACGTCGTCGACTTGCTTCCGCTTCATTCGCGTGCGCGAGGTCATCTGCGGACATTGGTGAGCACACCAGGCAAGCACCAGGGATGTATGGGCCCCGCCTGCTTCGAAATCGGAAATTCGTATGGGCAGGTGTTGCAGGCCCATTTGTTGTACCCCGTCTCCGACGACACGACCAGCAGGTTTGCGCATGTCGGACAAAAGAGCATCGTTCACGTTTGCAGATGGAGTTGCTGTTCGGCTACCAAAGTATGCACTTGCTCCCTCGTCGTTCCAAACTGACCCAAAGTAAATCAGAGGGGCTTATCCAGGACCCTCCCACAAGCCCCTAACGAAATCTATAAATTTCGGGTGCATGAACCCCTTAGAGATTCTTTTCTCTTTCTGCTCTCCGCGTCCTGCCCCTTTGACTGCGTCCTTTGATCGCCACCCTAACCGCGAAGGCTTTGAAAGTCTGATACCTTGGACGGTACCCTGCTGGGAGCTTCCTCGTCAGCCCGAGCACCAGCGACGGCCAAGATGTTCACGCCCAACCCTCTCGTCGCTCGGAGTTCCGGCGAGTCTACCCCTCCGGGTTGCAAGCCATTCACACTCCACTCTAACGTGTGCGTTGGAGATCTGATCGCGATAGTCGGTGCGTCTGTCTTCGACCTCTGATGTTATCTGTTCGTCTCTGATTACTGTCCTGTCTTACAGCTTGTAGCATCGCTGGTGTAGGGTTCTTCTTCTGGGCCATTCATGCAATTCGCAAGATGCGTGAGTTCCCGTTCAATTACAAGCCCGAAGAAAAAGGTGAGGGTGATGTGATTCCGTCGAGCTGGGGGATTAATCGTAGAGGCTGTCTGCAGAAGAATCCGGTAGGGAGGGCGAAGACGACGATCCTTTTCCCATGCCACGGGCACCCGACTACCCACAACACGGCGCCGTTCAGACGCCCAGCTTTCCAGAGCGCGTGCAGACTCGGCTGGCCCTGTCTCAGCCCGAAGAGGAGTTTTATAGGCTATCAGTCCCTATCCCTGTTGAGTCTTATTATGCGCAATCCTCCGTGGCTGGCCTGCGTCCACCTGCCCCTATTCAAAGGCAGTCTCACAGGACCATGTCGCATGGTTTGGGCCCCTACGAGTCACTAGAGAGGGATGGACGATATGGTGGAGGGCACGAGTGCGGAATGAGTGCAGACTACATAGGGAATATCGGGCCCTCGCTTGCGAGGGGATCCTCCCGGTACGGGTCTAGTAGTGGCTACCGATCCAGTCAATCCCAGGGACGCGTGAGCGAGGAGCGCGGAATGTACTACGCGCGTTGAGGGTGCTACGTTTGTTGATATCCTAGATTTGGCTAGTGACGTCAAATATCTACGATTCATTAGACTTTGACTTGCTCCGCTGCAGTGCATGTGACGTCGTCGCAAGGCACGGACTGCACAACCGAGGTGGTCCGCAATGGCTGTTATCTGTACCCCGCACTGGGGCAGACGTAAAAGGGTCTCTTGGATGCCCTGGCAGTCACTTCAAGCGCACTGCCAAGACGGTTGACCGTTTCCGGGCCAAATGGAGCACCCCAAAATGGTCACCTGTCTTGCCGGTCGACAAGATACCGGCTCCACCGGAGCTCGACAAGCGAGATAATGGCGCACAATACATGCTCGCAGGTCGATCGATTGGACAGTATCAAGTCCAGTATCAAGGGCAAGCTTGACACAGCGTTGTCCACATGATCCGAGCCACCGGAGCTGGCTGTGCCTGCAGACCCAGCCAGGGCGGAGGGTACGAGTATCAAGGTGGCTTTCCGCAAGCCTGGCAGTGGCTATGGATCTTACCCACTGCCCAAAGGACACATGGTGAACAGGGATCCCGCGACGTATCATGCGCACCAAGGATCTCCATCAAGAACATCGGTGTTCCGTTTGCTGATGTTCATACACACGAGTCGAGGGAGATTTCCGAGACAAGTGAGCAGACTCGCCGTCCTGGTCACAATGTGCAACGTCATCTCACATGATTCTGCATGTGATGTTTCGTATTTGCTAGGCGACCTGGTCCATTCCCGGGGATGCTGATCCAAGGAACAGCGAAATCATAAAGACTTTTTGAGCAATGCCCTAAGTTATCGATGGTACTCCTTTCGACATGGTCCGTTATCATGAACGCACTGGTAGATGGTTGTCAAGACTACATGTTTTACATGGCCCAAGTCCGGCAATGATGATATACATGTGTCTATTTGTGGACGGCGGCTCAGGGCCCGGGCACTAGACAAGCCCGTTAGTCCGAGAATGTAAACGGACCCCTTGAAATCACCAATTCTTGGTCTTTCAGAATCACGTGGAGCCCTCAACGGTCGACCAGTCAGCTATCTGCCCCGTCGTCAAAACGCCACAACCGTGGTCACGATCTGACAGGCAACGTAATGGCGTGCTCCGTGCGCCCGCAAGTCAGTTGATGGGATCTTGTAAGCACAATGCCGTGAACAAGCTTGATAAGTATAGCTCTAGCATTGCCCGCATGATCCAGGTCGATGTCTCAGCCTCATTCCACACGTGTTCCCCTCGGAACACCTTTGTATCCGTGCCTGCAGACCCATATTAGCCGGGGACAACTCTTCGTTTCGCCTGTCATGTCCCCCCACTCTGGTTCAACCATTCCCTCCTTCTCAAAGCGAGAGGCGACTGGAGAGGTCTCTTCGCGCTCTCTCTAAGCTTTCTCCGGTTGATCCTCTCAGACAGGGCGGTCTAATCTCTGGAACCAACCCTGCTGCGTTTACAACCTCAGATCCTTTACGACTATGGATCATTCAAGTTGGTGAGTGACCCACTCCAATCCTGCTTTGTTCGCTCACACTAGATAGGCATTATTGTCATCATGGCACAGCTACTCTCCCTTGGTCTCCGTCGGCTCAGACAACCAAGGGTCATCGCAGAGGTGCTCGGTGGCATACTACTAGGTATGCCAGCTGCGTTGGTATCTCCACATCATCCAACACGTTATGTCAGGCCCGACTGCATTTGGGAGGATTCCAGGCTTCACCGACAATATATTTCCTTCCGTATCCCTCCCATACCTGTCTCTTGTCGCCAATATTGGCCTCTGTCTTTTCCTCTTCATTGTCGGTCTCGAAATCGATACCAACATCATCAAGCGTAATGCACGCATGTCAGCCATCGTTTCTTTGGCTGGTATCGCTCTTCCTTTCGGTCTCGGCGCTGCTCTCTCCATCCCTTTGTACCACCACTTTATCGACCCTTCCGTCCACTTCACCTACTTTATGCTCTTCACAGGCGTCGCGTACTCAATCACTGCGTTTCCCGTTCTCTGTCGTATTCTCACAGAGCTCAAATTACTCGATACGCACGTTGGTATCATCGTCCTCTCTGCTGGCGTTGGTAACGATATTGTCGGATGGACTCTGCTCGCGCTGAGCGTGGCACTCGTGAACGCTGGCTCCGGTCTATCTGCGCTATGGATCCTGCTCGTCTGCATTGCTTTTGCCATTTTTCTCTTGATCCCTGTCAAGTTTTTCATGCGATGGCTGGCACGCAAGACAGGCAGCATAGAAAACGGTCCTACCATGTTTTACATGACCGCTGTCATGATTCTTGTTTGGGCCTCTGGCTTTTTCACCGATAGCATTGGTGTAAATGCCATCTTTGGTACGTTGGATGCTGCCCGGACCCGTAACCACGCTTAATGTACCTCAGGCGCCTTCCTTGCCGGACTTGTCGTCCCACGAGAGGGTGGTCTCGCCATCACCCTAACAGAGAAACTTGAAGACATGGTTTCTATCGTCTTCCTTCCGCTCGTACGTAATCTGCCACTCTTGTTATCCACGTTCTCAACAAGGTTATGAAAGTACTTTACACTGTCCGGCTTAAATACCAATCTTGGGTTGCTCGATGACGGTCCGTTTCTTCAGGCAAACCCCTATTGTTGATTAGAGTTGACACCGCGCTCGTAGGTATTACCTGGGCCTTCACTATCGCCATCATTGCCCTCTCCTTCTCTGGGAAGTTTGGTGGGTGTACGATCGCGTCAAGGCTGGCCGGTTATGGGTGGCGTGAATCAAGCACGGTTGGTGCACTGATGAGCTGTAAGGGGTTCGTTAATTTTGGTCTTCTTGCGTCCTACCTTGGTTTACCTTCTTTGACAGCTTGGTCGAACTGATCGTTCTGAACGTGGGCCTCCAGGCGGGAATTCTCTCTCAGAGAGTCTTCTCCATGTTCGTTCTGGAAGCACTTACGCTAACGTTCATCACCACACCCCTCGTGTTGGTGCTCTACCCGCCTGAACGCCGCGTACGGGCCAGTGCACCTGCGGCGCCCTTGGAGGGAGGAGAAAACGGTCAGCCTGACGAAAAAGCGTCCATTGTCACCGAAGAACAACCTTGGCGGAACAGATTCACGATCGTCCTCGACAAGCTGGATCACGTTCCGGGTGCGATGACACTCACCCACCTCCTCCTTCCACCACGGAGCACCCTGTCGGACGCCGTGTCGACCACGACGGTGATGACCATGTCTGAAAAGCCGAAAATGCCCTCTGCGAGTGTGGATGCGCTGCAGCTGATCGAGCTCTCTGACCGGACATCCGCGATGATGAGGTCGTCGGTCGCCGACAGCCTGATCTCCACGGATCCGATGCTGGGCATATTCCGGACGTTTGGCGAGCTGAACGAGCTGGCAGTCACGACGTCGCTGTCGGTCGTCCCGTACGACGACTTTGCTCGCAGCGTGGCGGAGCATGCGCAGAGACATGGGTCGCACCTCGTCCTGCTCCCGTGGCTGCCAAGCACAGCGCCGGCGATCGAGGAGACGCTTGATGTGGCGACAGCGGCTGGTGCGATGACCACCCCCAAGATCACCAAGGGGGATCACAACCCGTTCGACGTCCTATTTGGCAGTGTCTCGGGGAACAAGACGGACAAGTCGCCGTCGGCGATCCATTCTCAGTTCGTGCGGAACGTGTTTGCACAGAGCAAGACGGACGTGGCGTTGTTCATCGATCCGGGCGCACAACGGTCGGGAGTCCGCGCCGTGGGGTCTGTGCACGTCTTTTTACCGTTCTTTGGAGGACCGGACGATCGGCTTGCGCTCGAGTTTGTGGTGCAACTTTGTTTGAATCCAAAGACGACGGCGACGGTGGTGCGGATGGCGAAGCGAGATGGGGTGGTGGACGAGGCCGTCTGGCCGGGCGATCTGGGGGAAGACCTGGCGCGACCACCCATGGCGCATCTCGACAAGCTGGACAGGCATGAGCTTCCGCCGAGGCTTTCACCGCGTGCAGAGGGGCCCTCGGTGACATCGGTACGTGTTGACGCGCTCTCGCGAGTGTTTCTTTTTTCTTTTCCCACACGCCCTCTCGCTCACACACGCAAACATAGACGATCGGTTTCCCGGATACGGTATACGGACAACCGACGACTCAGACGCGTCTCCAGTCTGAGACCGCAGACCAGATCGTCTGGTCTCGGTACGCCTCCCCCCTGTCTGACGCGAGCGCAAGTGCGCCCGGCGTCCGTCAGGCGCTGTCGCGCATCCGCTTCTCGGACGCGCACACCCCGGTGCCGGTCCACGCCGCCATTGCCCGCGCCCGTGCGCTCCTCCGGGAGACCAAGACCGAGACCGACGTCGTTGCGTGTCCCAGGCTGCTCATCGTCGTCGGCCGATCGAGACGGCTCGCGGCGGAGTCCCACCACGCAGAGATGAAGCGGGTGGCAGAGATGTGCCGGGCCGTGGTCGGGCCGGCTGGGTTGGAGGGGATGCGTAAGACGCTCGGGGACGTTGGCGCGGCGATGACGGTGACGATGGGAATGGGAGCGGGGGTCGGGGTCGGCCGGCCGGCGAGCGCGGTGGTGGTGGTGCAGACTGCGCACGTTGCGCTGGAGTGAACACCCACGACATTGATCTGGATGTTCGAGTCACGTTTCGTACATGTGCCACGCATGGCTACTCGCCGATACCCGCATCATTTCGTGAGCTTTCCCATGAGGCCTTTGAGCATGACATAAAGAACAAATAGCAGACGAATCATATGGTACCGACGATTGGCGCGAGCCGTTGCTCTAGCCAAGTCTTTCCTATCGGTCGTTACTAGTACGCAGCAATATCACTTGCCTCCGAAGAATGCATACTAAAAGGGCTGACCACATACTTGAATATGCTGTCACAAAGGAAATAGTAGGCAGCACAAACTTGTAAAGTGGATTCTTACTGTTGTCCACCATGTGCCATAGACCCATTTGACCTTGGTAAAAAAGATGGGTGGATCCTGTAATGAAACCTTAGCTGAGAGATACTCTCAATGTACTTCCTCTCCAATCATAAGGCAGTACTAGTTGAACATTTGAGGCACAATCAGTCATTTGTCCCACCAGCTGTAGCAACAAACATCATGGCATACTAAGAATATCTGATACAAGATTCTAGAAGCAGCCATACAGACATGCACATTCTGAAAGCAAGATAGGAGAACCTTTGAGCACTATAGTATCAGAAGGGTGACAAAGTGAACCAGTCATCATCTCCAATGTCTTCATTGCTATGGTCAATCTAAGGGTTTGTAGTAAGCATGAGAACCTTGAAAGACAATAAGGAGGAAACAAAATTACTTACCCAATACACAATAATTCCAGTAATCATGGCACACCAAGTCTTTTCAATCATCTTTGTCATGAAGTCAACTGTATGTATAGCAGTGATCTTTCCAGAGTCCACATATATGCCACCATTGCTATCAGTGTTCATTTTAAAGAAGATGAAAATCCAATCTTGTCCATTGGTCAGTGCTCCACAAATGATGCTTTTCCTAAAAAAATTTAGAAATGGAATGAAGCCAATGGATATACAACCTACCCAAGTGTTTTTGCATATGTATACATTTCACAAATGGCCTGAGGAACATTATCCTCAATACTCAATCCTTTTACCTTGACTTCCAAAACAAAAAACATGTGGTCATGCTTTTTGAGATTATTGAGAGTTGGATGTTTCATGAAAGCCTTTGTAGTAAAATAAGCCAACCAAGTGTAAAATAGTTGATAAAAGGACTTACTAGTATCCTTCTCATTAGCCTTGATGGCAATGTAGTTTATGAAACCTCTTGCAGCAGTGTGATCAAGAGTTACCATGGTAGTAGCTTGAATACTACTAAACACTAATTTCTTTCCTGGTGCTGACATTGCAGCAGCACGGAAGAAGAAAGCATCAATCCAAGTATGAGTAGCAACCTTGTTTTGACAAATCCAACATAAGATATCTGTACAAAGATTCTTAGACAACACTGACTGCTTTTGGGATGAGATCTTGAAGGACATTTAGATGATGGTACAAGCCATCAGATGACCAGTGCTCTGTAGTCCCAAGTTCATCAGCTGCAGCAGCCCTTGTTACATAGTCTGATTTCAGCTCAAGCAAACCATAGCTTTCGATTTTCAGTGCAGATAGGTGTTCAAAATTTATACTAGAGAAAGAGAGAGCCTGAAGGAAATGATGAGGAAAGCCAGGATTACAAGCAGGAACTGTGAGACATACCTGTGGCAGCTCGAGCTCTGACTCTGTCATCTTGAGTAACTTGTCCACAGTCTCTTCGAGCTCAGAACCAAACATAGCCGGGCCGCCTTGCAACTGGAGGTCATCGAGGTCGGACTCGGTTGTAGCGCTGAGCCCCTTCATATGCGATTTCACCAATTTGAGGGCATTTATAGCCATGCTCAGTTCTGATCCAGTGAGTCCAGACGCTCCTTTTCGCTTTCCGAGAGAAACCCGCGTCGAGCTTTCTGCATGTGACATGGAGGAGAGAGTCGATGATCCGGGGAGGAGCTCGATTTTCGAGACATGGTAACGCCTTGCCTCTTGAAGCAACACGGCAACGTTCGGCACGTCTGGTCCTGCTCGGTCGGTGCGACTTGTGTCTCGACGGCTCACGTTCGGGTCTTAGACTGGCGCGCCTCACGTCAAAGTTAGTCCGACCGATGAAGAATGCTGCTACGTGCGAGTCTCGTCCTGTCGCTGTGCTACCGATGCGCTCCGTAATACGTTCCAGCATCTCTTCGTGTCGTTGTCCAACTTCATCAATCGCCCATCTTCGATGCGCAAGTACTCGCTCGGATGGCTCATGAGTAATTTTTCGTCAAAATCTCGTAGCAGGCGGATGACGGCACCAAAGCGACATACACGTTGAAAGCGGTCAGCGAACCGGAAGGGGGAGTTCCTATGCCTATGATCGCATGAGAGATGGTTTGGCCTTGTGAGCGATAGTCTGTGAACGCGTATGCGGGCGTAAGTGGAACCTGGGTCCTCAGGACCGTCTTCTTCTCATTGCCGACGTCGATCGAGAATGACTGTTCCAACGGCACAAGTGGTATGTCATTCTGTTCCAAGCCCTCCAGCCGGGCGACTTTAGTACTGAGCATGTTGATAAGGACGTGGGCGGGTGGAAAAGTCAGTTGAACGATCGGGTCTGTTGCCAGGAAATGTGGCTCGCAATCGTCTAAAACGATCTTGACGATTTCGCCTCTTGCTCCGTTAGCGATGTCAAGATCAGTCTCGACATTGAAGGTCACCATGACCTTCATGCCCAGCGACAACAAGGTAGAATCTGGAAGTCCTCCATGCTCGTCTTGCTTCGAAATACGTCCCGTCCTTTTCGTCACCTTGGCGAAACGCTCTGAGATTGAGTCGCCGACCTTCGATTGTATCGTACGCGGGACAGATCAACAGTTGGTGACCGTTCTGTCGACAGCGTTCGTGTGCCATCGTGGTATTCCAGTGGCGGCGAACGGCGTGCCGAGGTGTGATGAGAACAGCCTGATTCCACGGATCCGATGTGAAATCGGTCGGAGGGCAGTCTGGACTTGTGATGGTGAGTGAACGGAGCATCTTAATGTGATGTGCGCGGCAACTGCCCGTACGGACATAACGGAGGGGGTCGAGCCAATCAGTGTCGACGACCCGGACTTGTGTGAGACGAACTACGGTGGTGAAACGTTCGCATAATGACCGTCCAAGGAGCTCTTCCGCGTACACTCCTGCGAGACTCTTGGCCTTACAGATCGACGATGAGATGCGGGAAACGAATTTGCGAGAAAGCATGGACTTTTCGTCAATGATGAGATACGATTTGTAGCGCCAGAAATCCATGAGCTTTTTGGTGGGTGAGCGCTGCTGTATCTGCGCGATCACGTGCAATGTGTTCCCTAAGCCGTAGCCACTGTGTGTACCTGGGAACGCCAGGTTGCATCTTACAGGTCGTTCGGGCGCTCGGGATCCTTTCGGATCTCCTATTGCACTTCTGCGCTGCCATGCGACACACGGTGGAACCAACCACGGTGGGGTCCGCCCTCGCCATCTGCAAGGCATTCAATGGGCGACTCTCTCTTCGGTGCCAGCGGAAAGCGTGGCGGCGGAGGATCTAGAGCACGATCCTATATTGTACCACTTACGTTGCAATCATCCACGTTTTTGCTCACCGCCATGTGTGGAGTCCCGATGGTCTCAGTTGGCGATTTGGGCGCAGCAGATAGTGCTCGTGTTGAAACGGAGGGGTACAGAGATACAGAAGGAAAGAACGTCGAGAAAGGGAGCGAGATAAGGAGAACCCGTGTTCAAACACTCACTCATGCCTTCTTTTCCCTGTCCCTTTTCTCCTTCTCCTTGCTTTTTTTCTTCTTTCCCTTCTCCTTTGATACGCTGTCCTGATAAACCGGACAACTCGTGTCAGCTACGCGGCACGCACGGGGCAACGGCGATAAAGAAATAACCTCTGTTATCTGGATAGCGGCAGCGGCAGCCGTAGTAGTAGCAGCAGCAGCAGCCTTTACGGCCTTTCGGGCCGCCTTGGTTGCTTTCTTGAGCGCCTTCTTCTCCGCCTTGGACAGCTTGACCTTCTTGACTGGCGGCTCCTCGTCCTCGTCCCCGTCCTCTTCCGAGTCGCTCTCCCTCTCGCTCTCTTTTTCCCTCTTGCCGTCGATGTCCATTGCGTCGCTTGACCGCCACTTCCTGCGCTTCTTTGTCTTCTTCTTCTCCTCGTCCCCGTCTTCGTCCGTTTCGTCGTTCCTCGCTTTCTCCTTCTCTTTCCCCCTCGCTTTCTCTTTTTCCTTGCCCCTGTCCTTGTGCTTCTTCTTCTCCTTGTCCTTGTGTTTGCTCTTCTTTGGCGGCGGCGGCGATGGCTCGATTAGAGGCAATACAGGCACCGCATCGGCCATGTCGACGTCACTATCTCGTGTCACGTTCTTGTCCTCCTCATCACCGTCGTCCTCTTCTTCGTCTTCTTCGTCGAGCGCAAGGCTGTCCAGCACCCGCCGAATCGCATCCGCATTCTTGGTCGGCGGTGCGCCCGTCTCAAAGAACGCGAGTCGTTCTTCGACTTGAGCACGGAGCGCTTCTCCAAACTTTGGCGTAGGGTTGTCTGGGATCGGAGCCAAGAGAGGCGGGGGGTAAAGAAGGGACATGTCGTAGGTGTACGCGCGTAAAAAAGAAAAAGGGACTCACCTGCATAGCAATCTATCCGGGACGCGATCGAACACTTGTTTGCCAAGAACCGTGATATCCGCCCCTTGTGTTTCGCGTCTGCACGACCGATAAATGAGGAGTGATACAACAAACCGTACTGCGGGGAAGAGGGGAACGAACGAAGGCACGTGAGATGAGAACGGGAATGAGCCTCGATACACTCACCTTGGGCGTGTTGCCTTTGGTTTTGAGCGCTCGAAAGAGAGCCTTCTCGGCGCCGAGGATCTGGACGGTCGACGCGGGGTATTTGCTCAGGTTGGTCAGGCTGCCTGCATGGCTGATCAGGCGCGCCCCAATGCGCTCCCCGAGGAGCGCTGTCAGCGACGGGGCGACAAGGTTCATTTTTTCGGACAGATACGCGACGAGGGATTTACGGTAATCGGCGATGGAGACGACACGGGCAGCAAAGGCGGAAATGTTGAGCATGTCGAAGTCGGAGATGGACGAACCCATCGAGCCACGGGCGGCATCGAGGATGTTTTGCGCGAGCGTGGCGTTGTCGTCAATGATGGCCGTCAGTTCGGGGAGTTTATCCTCGGAGAGGGTGTCCTTGTCACCGATAAGCTGCACCAGACGCGCGTACTGGTAGTTGTCGGGAACGAGCCTGACGAGTTCGGGGAAATGGTAGCCGTACCACTCGCGGACGCGCATCGCGAACAGGTTGACGTCCTTGTCGAGCTGATCGAGGAGTGCGATGGCTTGGATGATCATGTTGTCAACCCGGTTCACGTTGAACTTGAGTTTGGCGCGGGAGTACGAGTGGCCAAGACCGAGCTGAGCCTTGACGAGGTCGTTGGCGTCGAGGCCTCGGAGGAGTCTGTGCGCGTGTTGACGGATACCGCGAAGGATCTCCAAGGCGTCTTCGGATGCGTCGCATTTGATGCCGGTGCTGTCTGAGATGGCGTTGGCGAGCGAGCTGTCGTGCACGACGAGCTTGACTTTGGAGGATTTCTTTCCGCCCTTGGAGAGGTTGAGCTCGAGAAGTGACTTCAGATGCTCGTTCAGTATGCCTAGGACGCGTGAGGAAGAAGACAGAGAAAAGGGAACACCGCACACACCTTCCGAAATATCGTTGATGTTTTCGAGCGCGTCGGCGGCGCTCTTGAACGGGGAAAAGCTGACGAGGGAGACGGTCCTGGAAAACTTTGCAAAGTCGCTGATCGAGTCTTGGACGGCTTTGGTCTGTGAGCCGACGACGTCGTGGAGCTTGACCTCGAAGATGGCATAGCCCGAGGATGTCTCGAACAGCGCGTGCGTCGCCATCGCGTTCGTGGGCGTAGACGGTGCGCAGCGCTCGCCGTGGCTTGGTGGACCTCGACGCCCGCCACGAAATTTGGTGGCTGGTACGCAAGACCGTTTTAGGGAAGCCGTTCACACGGTTCTATTGTGGGTCACCCACCCGAGCGCGAGCACGCGTCCTCCCTTGGATCCTACGATTCCTATTCCTACCACGGAACCAGCTGTGCAACGCGGTCTTTTCGCTCCTCGGCGCGCACGTCAGGGCTGCCCCTCATTCTCTACAGCTTGGTCGGATGGCGCTGCACATATGAGCGCTCAAGGGCTGTGTGTAGGTCGCACCCGACGCTGCGGTCAGGATCCCATCATATGGAACCATGCAACATCGCCTGTTGCACCTCGGATTGGAACAAGACGTGCGACGGAACCACACGCTGTCAGTCGCCCAGCTCAAGGACCGCATCTCCGGGAAATAGTCTTTTTGCCGTCTCGTTAGTCGCAATTCTCGCCCCACTTTTCCCCCTGGCGGCATTTGGAATCCCAGGCGACTTGGCTGGTTGGCTGACTGAGCCGTTTACACAGGATTTGGGAGCTTCTACAAGGACGGGCCA
>JBBPLU010000366.1:0-22316 GCA_038089935.1 Boletellus emodensis | reverse complement strand
GCTATATCTCATCATCCCTTGGGCCAAATATTTTGACTAAGAGACCATTTTGTAGCCAAGAGCAAGGGCTATCTTTCATTTACCCACAGTTAAGCGAAATTCCCACAGGTGGTTGTGGTGTGCTTCGTGCACCACATCCGGATTAGGCATTGCAACAGTTTATGGAGTCACTGTAGTTGGATTCCATCTCTGACTTGTCTCCGTATTTATCTTCATTTGACCTCTAACCTTTGAGGACTGAGAGTGCATAAGGATACAGTATGCCAACCTGCATTGCTGAGGTCAACATCCTCATATCTCTGACCAATCCAGACTCCTTGGACTTACTCCTCCAGCCTCTGACCTTCAGAGCAAGCAAAGGGACATGGCTCTAACAATATTGGAAAAAGAAAGCTTTGATAGATGGCCTCCAGTAGACTTTCGAAGGTCAGAATGCTTCTTGGAATGAAGCTTGGAGATGATAGCAATGCCAACACTAGTGCTAGATGCAATGGAGTGAATGGAGTGACCAGAATCAAGTTGAAAAAGAATGATATGCTTTTGAATGGTAAAGAGGGATCACATAATGACAGTAATTGAAAGTCAAGAAGTGTGGGAATGTTTTTAAACTTAGATAGAATGCTTATATGTATATCATTGTTTATAGCACTCAGCAATGGCGACTTTTCATTTATTTCATTAAGATTCCATTGTTAATATTAAAAGTCTTAAAACTGTTCCAATATAGTGAGTGTTTTAAAATGGTCATATCTCCACAGCCTATGGCTCAAATCACATGATCCAGGCACCTCCAGGTAGCCCTGAGTGGGTACTACTATTTATCCCACTATAGCTAAGTGGAATTCCTACAGGTACCTGCAGTGCACTTCACACACTGTATCTAGGTTAAGCATTGGAACAGTTTTGGGAGTCACTGTATAGTAACAAGGCCTCTTGTATGTCAATTTAGATACATACCATTGAGCTCAATGTACTGGACTCCAATCAGTGCTAACAGTGAGCCAAGAGTCTTAAGAAGGTTTAGAAATACTTAGGGTATCAAGTTACCCTGGGGTATAGTCCATGGTATGAGCATCTCTTTAGACTTGTTTAGACTCAGTGTAGGCTTTACTACACTTTAAAGCCTAATGAACTACACTAAAAGGTCATATATTCAAAAATGATCTAAATGTTATGTGAATACGTACCTCAAGTGTGCTAGGACTGACCGAAGGGCAGGACGCTCATGAAGAGGTATAACTCAGCTCTAAGGGAAGCTATATGTTCCTTGATTGGAACGGACTAAGAATGCGATCAAAAGATCAGACTGAGGAGGATTCAAGAATACGCTGTATTGCATAGAATGAGAATGGGAATACATGATGTGATACTACAGCTTAAATAGAGGAGAGAATGTGCACGGACCAAGGGAATGCATAAGCGAAGAATACCATAGAACCCAATGGAAAGTGGATAAGTGAGTAAGCGATGATGACTAGTGTCACTATGGGACAAGAGAGGAATAAAGGAAAAGACTAATGGAGACAAACATAGATCCATGGGTTACCCACGATGAGTAAGAAATGATCATGTGAATGGAAGAACCAGCTGAAGATAGGGGAAGCATAGGGATGAAGTAGAGATAGGATGAATACATGTGAAAATGGGAAAGAAATCGTAATACTAAAAGCTATTGAGAACAGTCAAATACTGACTTATTATGAGTCATGAGGATGAGCATATACAGATAGGGGTGTTCTACAACAATTATGACTCACAGTGACTCAGTATGAGTCATATCTTTCTGAGACCAAGTCATTATGACTCCAAATGACTCATACTGACTCTAAGTGACTCACACTGACTTTGAATGACTCCTAGCCTGATCACATGGCTGGATATGAGTCAGCATGAGTCAATCTGACTCGATCAGACTCATGTTTAGAGTTATAACTCTGCTTTATCTAGAATATATATATAAATAGCATGTAACATACCCATTGTTGTAAGGAATTCATATTTGAATTCATTTCCTTCCTTATCTCACTGAGGTCACTATCCCATACAAACTTCATCTTATTACAACTACAGTACCTTACTGCAGGTACTAATACTCTACCAAGTTGAAACTCTGCTATACAGTAAGTCTCACACTATGTATCATTCCTTTATTGCTGTACTCCAAGTGGGAGTGGATTGTGGTACTACAATCTACATGTCCATTTCCTCCCACTCTCATTACTCCTCCTTCATCACTGTTATGTAGGATGTACTTCAAGACATGGACTGAGAACAAGCAGAACACTCATGAAGAGGTACAACTCAGCTCAAAGGACTAGGACTGTACATTCTGAAGAACAGTCTGAGGATGAGAGGATTATACAGTTGAAGACTGGACTAAGGGACTGAGGGTGACTCAAGAGTATGCTTGATTGCACAGATTGAGAATGTAGAACTACTACAAAATGAATGGTATACTATTCCCACCAATGACTTCAGCAGGTCAATGACTTTGGCACCTTCTTTATGAGGAATGTAGTTGACACACTGAAGTCACAATCCATTATCACTCTGTGTCACTCATTAGAACTGAGTTTGAATCCTAAGAGCTCTGCCAAATGGCAGTGACAAGATCTGTCAATTAGTTGCAGTCTTGACCATCTCAAATGCCAGTGGCTCCCTCTTGGGGATGTCACTGGTTCACCTTTGCAGGTCGCAAGGTAGTGGGCACATAGGAAGCCACAGGTCTACTTCTGATCCAATCTATGAGTCACAAATCCAGGTGGCACTGTACAAGACAGTCACCACAGCTGCTCGAGCACAAAATGTAATTGTGGCAACCATTTAATATTGACTAGCCATACCAGCACTGCCACTGTCTCACAGTCAACTCACAATCCTAGCAGCTCCTTGTTCCATGTCATCTCCTGACATCCCCAACACTTTCTCCATCGATCTACAGTGAGGTACAAAACTATTGCAATGTCTAACCCCAAACCAGGGCACAAAGTGCCCCACAATCAACTGTGGGAATTTCACTTTGCTTTGGTAAGAACAAATAAAATACAAACCCTTGGCTACATCTTTGCCCCCAGGGTCATGTGATTTGGTTCACACACTACCAAGATATACCCATTTCAAAACAACAATACCATTGCAATAGTTTTGCATTTTTTCTTGAATACATTGAAATCAAGCATTATATGGTCATATTTGGTCATACAAACAAAGATACACATACTAGAATCATGTCTGAGTTTAAAATAGTTCACACACATCTTTGCTTCCAACCAAAACCATCATGAGATCCATCTCTCCTACTCAAAAACAAACAATTCTTTCTATGCTTGATGCTGGCCAATCTGCCAACTCTATTGCATCTACTACTGGCATTCATGTGTCTACCATATCCAGATTACACTCCAAAGAGCATTCAGAGCTTCAAAAAGCTACTGGAGGTTGTCCATCCAAGCTCTCCTCTACCAATATCTGCCATAGCATTCATCTCATTTCCTCTGGGAAGGCAGAAAATGCTGTTCAGGTGACCAAGGCACTCACCAATATAGTCAACCAGCCTCTCTCTGCTTCCACAGTATGCAGACACTTGAAGAAAACAGGGATGAAAGCTGTGGTCAAGTCAAAATGTCCTCTTCTCTTAGCCAGACATTGCAAGGCTTGTCTAGACTTTGCCTATGCTCATAAGGATTGGACTCTGGAGGACTGGAAGAAGGTAGTATGGTCTGATGAGACCAAAATCAATCACCTAGGGTCAGATGGACATAAGTGGGTGTGGAAAAAGACAGGGGAAGGGCTCAGTGATAGGCTGGTAGAAGGTACAGTCAAGTTTGGAGGAGGTTCTTTGATGATGTGGGAGTGTATGACTTGGCAGGGAGTTGGCTATGCTGTCAAGATTGATGGATGGATGGATGGAGACTTTTACCTTCAGATTTTGAAGAATGAGCTGCTGAATTCTCTGCAGTTTTATGGTCTTGATCCTTCTGACATCATCTTCCAGCAAGACAATGACCCCAAGCACACTTGTAAGAAGGTGAAGGAATGGCTTCAAGAGCAGGATTTATGGTATGGCCTGCACAGTCTCCTGACCTAAACCCCATTGAGCATCTCTGGGGTTATCTCAAAAGGAGACTGGCAGATCATGAAACCTCTCCTAAGGGGATTTATCAATTGTGGAAGAGAGTTCAGGTTGATTGGGAGGGGATAGCAGTTGGGGAGTGTCAGAAGTTGATAGAGAGCATGCCTAGAAGGATTCAAGCAGTTATTAAGGCAAAGGTAGGGTATACCAAGTACTAATATACCCAAGATATCAAAAGGTGCAAAACTATTGTAATGGTATTGTTGTTTTGAAATGGGTATATCTTGGCAGTGTGTGAACCAAATCACATGACCCTGGGGACAATGATGTAGCCAAGGGGTTGTACATTATTTGTTCTCACCAAAGCAAAGTGAAATTCCCATAGTTGATTGTGGGGCACTTCATGCCCTGGTTTGAGGTTAGGCATTGCAATAGTTTTGCACCTCACTGTAGTATGGATGTCTGAGGCTATGTACCGGATTACAGATACAGAGAGGAGAAACATGAGTAAGACGGGTTGGAAGGGAAGTACCCTGGGGCTGCACACCGGGTACTAGAATGCTGGAGCTGTGCTGAACAGCCACAGGTGAAGTCTAATAGCAGAGCCAACTAAAAGGGAATTGGAATAAGATACAAGAAAATGGAGTCTGGAGATATCTACAGGAGTTGGAACAAGGGTGAGTGCCAGAGTGGCAGAGTCAGGAGATGGAGTGACATGGGACATGACAGCTTGAGTCTTACATGGTTGACCAAGCCTCTTCCATCTTCAGTGGCCCTCCTGCGACACAGGACTGATATCCAGATACTCACACTTGGGGCTTGAGTGTACGACGGGGGTATTGTTATGATTTCTTCCCCATTTCCACATGTATTCATCTTATCTCTACTTCATCCCTATGGCTCCCCTATCTTTGGCTGGTTTTTCTATTCACATGACCACTTCCTACTCATCATGGGTAACCCTCAGGTTTATATTCATCTCCTTTAGTCTCTTCCATTATTCCTCTCTTGTCTCATAGTGACACTAGTCATTGTCATTTACTCACTCGTCCAATTTCCATCAGGTTCTATGGTATTCTTCACTTATGCGTCCCCTGGGTCCATGCACATTTGCCTTCCTATTTAAACTGTAGTACCATACATGTATTCCCCATTCTTGTTCTACGCAATACAGCATATTCTTGAGTCCACTCTAGTCTGATCCTCTTAGATTGCGGTCTTAGTCTGTTCCCACCAAGGAACATATAGCTTTCCTTAGGGCTGAGTTGTACCTCTTTGTGAGCATCCTGCCCCTCAGTCAGTCCTAGTCACTCGAGATATGCATTTGCATAACACCCTGTATTGCTGAGATCAATGTCCTCACACCTCTGACCAATTTGGACTCCCTAGACTTGTTCTCTTCCATCTCTGACCTCCAGAGCAAGCAAAAAGACATGGCCTTAACAGAAGCATAGGAAACATAGGCTAAATTTTACTCTCAAGCACCAACACTGGACTGTGGAGGACCAGACTAGAGTAATTTGGTCAGATAAGAGCAAAAACAACAGAATTGGGTTAGATATATAAAAAAAGTATAGAAAGTGGCAGGAAAACCTTTGCAAGACAAGGAGGTGTTGAAATCCTATATAAGGATTGAAAAACATAAGTTCTGATGAATTCTGGATGGTTCCAGACTTGTTCCTGAAGTTCCAAAGTAAGTTCTCCAAGTTCTAATATTACCAAGTAAAAAGTCACTCAGAAGTGATCAGAAGTGGTCAGGAAGCTCAGAACACTCAGAAGCATTGGAAAAGATCACTTCAGGGGCTAATTGTACTAATAAAGCACACTAATTATTAGAAATTGTACCAAGTCCTCAGAAACTGGGAGAAAGGTTTCACCAGTTGTCAGGGACTGACTCACCATGAGTCATGAGGCTGTGCATGATGACATGAGACACTTTACAACAATTATGACTCCTACTGACTCATACCAAGTCAGAGTGACTCCCAGCCTGATCACATGGCTAGATATGAGTCATCATGAGTCAATCTGAGTTGATCAGACTTATGTTTAGAGTTCTATCTCTGCTTTATCTACAATATATAAACAGCATGTGTTACAAATGAGATGACTGCAATGGAATGCCACTAGTTCAATATGCTTTCCAATTCTTCTTTCACCTATGTTCTCTATACTGACGACTTATTATATGTACTTGAGGGACGTCCCTTTGAAGGGATTGACAACCTCCCTTACCTGGTCTTCCATTCCTCCATAACTGGGTAGGCATACCTTTGATCTGATTCACTTCCTATCACTTCGGACACTACACTCTCCTTGACCCATCTCTTGCTGTGGTCACATGTTCTCATGACCCATAACCAGACACCACCTTTTATAGGCAATGGTACCATTACCCATATTTAGATGACACCTCATTGAGGCATAGGGGTACAGCTCTATCTGGGTATTTATAGCGACTATCTGTACAATGTATTCCCTAGCTAGTTCTATGTAATCTATGCATTAGTTCTGGTCCCTCCACAAGTCCCTCATCGGATAGTGAGACTTCTTCAACATCTTAAACACGTTTCACCAATCATACACCCAGGGCTACATGTCTATGTAACAAAAGAACTAGCTCTCTTCCAGTCCCTGCTTCTCACAGAAGGACTTACCCATCTTCACCACGTCTTACCGATCCCCTGTTAAGGACAACTCCAATGAAGCCATTCCTGTGGACATACCAGAGCATCCCCCTTCACCTTCACCCCAACCATCTGTTGCGGATTGGATAAATCCCTACCAAGCAACATCACCAGTACCGTCCACATGAATAGCCTCCGGCTTTAGGAGACCTCAACCACCTCCCAATCCCTTGCTCACCACCAGAAGGAAAAGAAGACCCTTAGAGACACCCACTCCACCGGTGTTGACTACTGAAGAAACTGAGGAAATCGCTTTTCCTGTCAGAACATCCCCCCCACCAAGAGTGTTAACTACTGAAGAAGGTTTCGAACCTGCTCTCCCATTTGAACCATCCTCTATCCAACAGATAAATGTACTCCCCATCAAAGAAGAAGAAGACATTGAGATGTCAGGAAACAATGAAAGAACCTCTGAGTTGAAAGTAGCCTTACCTGCTGACTTTTCAAGAGAAGCTACTGATGTGCAGCAATAGATGCTGGCCATGACAGCCTACTTCATTATCAATGAAGGAACCTATAAACACAACAAGAAAGCAATAATCTTGACCTGCCTTAACAAGATGAGTAAAGGCAGAGGGGCAGTATTCGCTGAATTATACTACAAGAAACTGCAAGGATTGCAGAATGGAGCAGTGATCACCTGGGATCACTTCTTAGAGGACTTCTCCACTTCATTTGTGCCAACTGGAGAAAAGGAAAGATCTAGGAACCACCTCTACAACATGAGACAGTCACAATACCATGATGATAAGGAAACCAGCCTGACCCTTAGGGAGAAGAGAGGTGACTTTGATGTTTATGTAGCAAGCTTCGAGCTGGCCATGGGCCAAGCCGAAATGGATGAAGGAAATGACAACGTCCTCATAGATGTGTTACAAACGAGGCGTTAGCCCTCGAGCAGTAGTGGTTCGACTCCCTTTATGATCATCCTTTTGCTTGTTCTGTCTATACTGATGACTTACTATATGTACTTGAGGGACATCCCTTTGAAGGGATTGATAACCTCCCTTACCCGGTCTTCCATTCTTCCATAACTGGGTAAGTGTCACCTTGCTTCTGATTCACTTCCTATCACGTTGGATGTTACACTCCCCTTGACCCATCTCTTGCTGCGGTCACATTTTCCCACCAACCATAACCAGATACCTCCCCGATATTGGCAAAGGTACCTTTGCCCATAGATAGATGACTCCCCTTATAGACCATGGGTACAGCTCTGTCTGGGTATTTATAACGACCTACTGTACAATGTATTCCTCAGCTAGTTCTACGCAATCTACGTGCTAGTTCTGGTCCCTCCGCGAGTCCTCGAGAGGATAGCGAGACTTCCGACTTCGATATCAATGGTTACTTCAAAGCATACACTCCGGAACTTCACGTATACGTAACAAAAGAACTAGCTCTCTTCTCGTCCCTGCTTTTCACAGTAGGACTCCCCCGCTCCCACCACGTCGTACCGACTCCCAGCTGAGGATGACTCTGACGACGCTATCCCAGTAGATGCACCTGAACATCCCCATTCCCCATCATCTCAACCATCGGTACCTGATTTTATAAATCCCTACCAGGCAGCATCACCTGTACCTTCCACCAGGATAGCCTCTAGCTCTCGGAGACCTCAACCTCCCCCAAACCCCCTTCTTACCTCCCGAAGGAAGAGAAGAACCTCAGGAACTCCTGCTCCCCCAGTCCTAACCACAGAAACAGAAGAGTTCACGCTCCCCTCGTGTACCTCTCCTCCACCTCACACGCAGCCCACCGAGGAAGCTCTAGGGCCCGCTCTCCCGTTCGAACCTTCTCCTATCCCACAGATAAGAGTACTCTCCGTCAAAGAAGAAGAAGATGACATTGAAATGTCAGGAAACAACGACCGAACCTCCGAGCTGAAAGTGGCCTTACCTGCCAACTTTTCAGGAGATACCACTGATGCTCAGCGATGGATGCTAGCCATGTCGATGTACTTCATCATCAATGAAGGGACGTACAGGAACAACGACAAAGCTATGATTTTAACCTGCCTTAACAAGATGAGCAAGGGCAGAGGGGCAGTATTTGCTGAATCATACTATAAGAAGCTGCAAGGATTGCAAGCCGGAACTGGGGTAACATGGGACCAGTTCATGGAGGACTTCTCCAGCTTGTTTGTGCCAACCAGAGAAAAAGAGAGATCTAGGAACAATCTCTATGACATGCGACAATCGCAGTACTGCGACAATAAAGAAAGCGGCCTGACTCCAAGGAAGAAGAGAGGCGACTTCGACGCTTTTATCGTGAGCTTCAAGCTGGCCGTGGGCTGAGCCGAAATGGATGTTGGACATGACGATGTCCTCATAGATGTTCTCAGATGAGGAGTGGACTACAAACTGGCCAATATGATGGCAATGATCAATCCTCAGCCGATAACATGGAAGGATTGGATCCGAAAAGCACAGGTGTTTAACAAGAACATCCTGAGGCTGCAGAAGTTCAGAGAAAGGAGGAACTACATGCCCCTTCCAGGAGGAGGATCTTCTCACACTACTAGAGATCCTAACGCAATGGATGTCGACGCCATCCGACTCACCCCGGTAGAACGAGCAACTCACATGAGGAACAACCAATGCTTCGTCTGCCACCGGGTGGGCTGTCAATCATCCAACCATCCTCGCACCAAAGGAGGAAGAAGATCTCCCAGAACTGGACCTTGTCCCAAGCCTCAGGCGATTAAGGCGGTAGAAGTCGTTGAAAACGACCTCTCCAAGTTCCTCAACGGATTGGAACTCCCCAGAGAGGAACTTCTCCGTATTCTCAAAGTATGCACCTTGGCCAATGAAGAAGAAGTGCGAAAGTTAACCACTTCAGAGGGTTTTTGAAAGGGAAACCGAGGTCAATGGCTCCGTTTCCCTCCCAAATAATCGTCGCTCCTGTATTTGTATCTGGACCAAACTCTAGAGCAATTAAAATTCCCATTCACCTTACGGACGACGAGAAAACCATTAAAGCTATGGCACTTATCGATACTGGAGCAACAGGATGCTTCATCAGCAAATTCCTAGTATTACAACATGGGTTGAAGACCCAGCAATTGCAACATCCAATTTTGGCACACAACGTGGATGGAACCCTGAACAAAAACGGAACTATATGATTGACTGTGACTCTTTCTCTTCAAACTGGAGGACGGAAAGAGAAGACCAGGTTCATGGTGATAGACTGTGGAAACGAGAAAACCATTCTAGGAATGACATAGTTACGAGCTGTTAATCCCAAAATAGATTGGGCAGAAGAAAGAATCTCCATTCCTGAATCAAAAACTGACAGAGAAGATCCTGTAGATCAATGATACCTGATTCGCTATCTGGAACAAAGAGAAACAATAGCACACACCACCCTCTCCACCGAGCTAGCACAGAAGGTGGCTAAAGATGAAATCAAATTACCACCCCAATATCAAGAATACTCTGATGTATTCAGAGAACCCACGGAAGGAGAGCTACCACCCTCTCGACCATATAACCATGCCATCGAACTCGACGACTTGTTCATATCAAAAGTGGCAAAAGCTTATCCGTTAAACCCGAAAGAACTCCAGGCCTGTAAAGATTTCATAGCCGAGCACTTGAAATCAGGGAAGATCAAACCCTCGAAATCTCTCCAAGCTTTGCCATTCTTCTTTGTTCAGAAGAAAGATGGAGGACTACGCCCCTGCCAGGATTACAGATATCTCAATGAGCACACTATCAAAAATGCTTACCCCCTTCCCTTGATCCCGGACCTCATCGACAAACTTAAAGATGCCACCCTCTTTTCCAAGTTCGATGTCCAATGGGGGTATAACAATGTGCTTATAGAACCTAATGACACCTGGAAGGCAGTCTTCATCACCCCACTGGGATTATTTGAGCCACTGGTGATGTTCTTCGGAATGAGCAACTCCCCTCTTACGTTCCAGGCAATGATGAACAACATCTTTGGAGATATGATCGCAAAAGGATGGCTAGAAATTTATATGGATGACCTCATCATACATACGGATGACAACCCAGAAGAACACCATCAAAGAACCATCCGGGTTCTACAACGGATGAGAGAACATAAACTCTATCTAAAACTCTCCAAATGCTCGTTCAACGTAACTGAGGTAGAATACCTTGAACTGATCGTACGACCTGGGCAGATTACTCTTAATCTGGTCAAACTAGAAGCCATCCATAAATGGACTCCGCCAACCACGGTTAAAGCAGTCAGATCGTTTATCCGGTTCTGCAACTTTTACAGAAAGTTTATACCAAACTTTTCTGGGATCAGTCACCCCCTCCACGACTTGACTAAGAAAGCAACGACTTGGAATTGGACCTCAGAATGTCAAAAAGCTTTTGAAACCTTACAACAAGCTTTCCTGACAAAACCGGTACTCCAACTCCCGAAGACGGAGAAACCCTTGTGGGTAATGACAGACGCCTCTCTCACGGCTTGTGGAGGAGTGCTAATGCAGAAAGATAACAATGGTGATCTCCATCCTTGCACATACTTTTCAAAAACGTTTTCTACGGAGGAACGAAACTATGACATCTACGACCGGGAGCTACTTGCAGTTATTTGTGCTCTTGAGGATTGGCGACAATACTTTACTGGAACTGAACACCCTGTTACCATACTCACCGACCACAAGAACCTGGCATATTTCAAACAGCCTCACAAACTGTCACAAAGACAGGCCCGATAGATGTTATTCCTCCAAGACTTCGACCTTAAGTTTCAGCACACACCCGGAACACAGATGGGACCAGCAGATGCCCTCTCCAGACGGGCTGAAGTGGACGTCTCCCATGATAATCAAGATGTAATCCTCATCCCGGAAGATCATTTCGTTCGAATCATCGACATGGCTCTTCAGGACAAGATCACTCAATCCTCCCCAATAGATCCCCTCGTACTTTCCGTGTTGAAAGCCCTGCAGGAGGGATCCCCCCTGTTCTCACAAACTCACCAGTCAGACTGGCGATATGACGACAATCTCTTTTACTTCAAGAATTGCCTCTACATACCAGAGGGTGCACGACACGATTTGGTATACTCCATACACACCTCTCCCGCCAGGGCGCATGTAGGGATTTTCCATTTACAAAACCTTCTTCAGCGGGACTACTGGTGGCCAGGATTAAGCACCTATGTTCACCGTTTTGTTGCAGGATGTGCCCTTTGCCAGGCGAACAAGACAATTACTCATCCTACCATTCCTCCCTCGATCCCCCTCAGCAATACCACGCGTCCTTTCCAATTTGTTTCCACCGATTTGATCACTGCTTTACCTTCCTCTCATGGTTATGATGCCATCCTGGTCGTGGTTGACCAAGGGCTTACTAAAGGGGTAATTTTCTCTCCTTGCTACTCAGATATCGACGTGAAGGGCGTCGCCCAACTTTTTTTCAAAAATGTCTTCCCTTGATTTGGCCTCCACGACAAATGCACCTCTGATAGAGGCCCTCAGTTTGCCTCCGCCTTTGCACGAGGGTTAGCCCGCCTCCTGGAATACGACGTAGCACTATCCACTGCTTATCACCCACAAACAGACAGAGAAACTGAATGCGTCAACCAGGAACTGGAAACATATCTCCGCATCTTTTGCCAAGGAAATCCCACGATCTGGATGGAACTCCTCCCAATGACAGAGTTCACGCATAATTCTGCAGCACATTCCATGACAAAGCAATCTCCATTTTCATTAATGATGGGCTATGAGCCTCGTGCCTATCCCTCTCTAGGAAAAACATTTCTCCCGGCATTAGAACAAAGACTTACCCTTTTGGAGAAAGCGCGGACGGAAGTGCAACACACCCATCAGATTGCGCAGCAGGCAATGAAGGAACGAATCAGAATCAAGTTCCACCCCTGGAAACGCGGTGATAAGGTGTGGCTGGATAACAAAAACCTAAAGCTGCACTATCTGTCCAAGAAACTTGCCCCCAAACATGAGGGACCTTTCGAGATCAAGCAGGTTGTCACGCCAGTTGCCTACAAACTTCGTCTTCCCCCCACCTGGTGAATTCACCCTGTGTTCCATGTGAGCCTCTTTTATCCTTATAAAGAAACTGACAAGTTCAGACCAAACTTCATCAATCCGCCACCAGACATCATTGATGGAGATGAACAATATGAAATAGATCAGATCCTTTTCCACAGAGGCACTGGAACACGAAAGCAGTACTTGATCCGATGAAAGGGTTACTCATCCGCAGAAAACACCTGGGAACCGGAACGGAACTTGACAGATTCCCAGGCACTACTTTTGGAATATAAAGCTACACATCCTCAGGCCTTCCCTTCAACCGAATGAAGAAACTGACACGAGCTCACTGTAACATAGCTACAAATATGTTTTCTTTCTCTGATTCTGCCTTCACCCTTCTTTCCCTTTACCTTGCGTTTATTTTCTTTCCCCTCTTTCTAGTCTTCTTCTGCCTTTGGGACACCCACAGGCACATCCTTAGCAGAGGAAACACGGTACGATACGGGGTATCCTTTAGACCCCGCCGTTCCCTGCCTACTACCACCCCCGATCCTTGGGGAACCGACGTCCCTATAGTCAATGGAACTCCCGTCCCGACTCCTGTGGAGCCAGAGCCTGGGTGGGCTCTGAGTTTCACATTGTCCTTTCCGACTGAGGACACTACAAACGGCGGTTGGGACAATCCCGAACCATGGTGATCCTTTCACTGCGCCGGTGTACCCATTTTCTTCATATCCTTCTCCTTTTTCAACCTTTCGCGGACCAGCTGGAAGAGACCAGTTGGAACTCCCAAAACACTTGTGGCCTTTTTCGCTTGTATTTGCACTGGACCTTCAGAACCCTACCGAGTTGTTGAATTCCACTCCCCTATTTCTTTGAATCCTACTTCTTTCTGGCCTCGTCTACAAGGAATACTCTCTGAACCGCTCCGGGTCATGTCAATCCCCACTATCGATCCTTCCCAGGAATCCCCACCTCTATGAACAGAAAGACTCTCCCGTTTCCAAATTACACAACTAATCTTTGACTTCTTGAAACATCCTCCGGTGGTGTTTCGTTTGGAAAGCACTTCCACTTGCCAATGAACTGCCTCTTTCCCGGTATTCATGATCCTCTATTCCTTTTTCATCAGAACTTGAACAGCAACCATCGCTCAGATAACTTCCAACAGAGCTCAAGGAAACCTTTCCCCGGACGCTAGGAACAGTATCGGCCTTGCTCTTTCCTCACTTGCAGCTGCTAGAGAAGCTCTCGCCTCCTTTTCTCTTCTGGTCTATCTCAACGAAACCATCACAGAACTCCCCTATCACCTAATCAGGGAATCTCTACATCTCCGGATAGCCTCCTTATCCCCTCGAGAACGAGATTGGTACTATGGACAAGGAGAGTATGCACTGGATTATGTGGACCCCTCCAAGTTTGGAGCAAACGGGACCATATCTGATATAGCCTCTACATTCTCAGAGGACACGCAGCTGAGTGCAGAGAATGGTTCACAGGGAAATCCTTCTAGAGGAGTACCAAGCATCAACCTCGTCCCTGCTCGACCAAACTCTGGAATGCCAATCCCCAACCAGAACACCCTCCCTGGAAATGCCCAACCAATCCCAATACCTCCTCCCACTCCCAGACCGGAACAAGTACTCCGAAGAGGAACTGGATCTATTGCGAGACTGGGTAGACATGCTCTATTGCATACTCGTCTTTCGAGGAGAACTTCCTCGCCTTCCCCCAATAACCCTTCCCGAACTGGAGGAAACATTCTCTGCTACCAATGCGGGTCCAACCATCACTATAGGGCATCGTGTATCCATTACCAATGCCCTTATTGCCACCTTCCCGCTCCCGGACATGCACAATATGCTTGCCCAGAACGTATCTGCAGCGCTTGTGGAGAACGAGGACATGGAAGACCTAATTGCCCCAGGAATCTGGAGGAATCCCTTCTCAACGAGGATGAGCTTGCCCCAGCTGATGAACAATTCTGATTCGGAGATTCAGATCTACTCTGGGGGTATTGTTACAAATGAGGTGTTAGCCCTCGAGCAGCAGTGGTTCGACTCCCTTTATGATCATCCTTTTGCTTGTTCTGTCTATGCTGATGACTTACTATATGTACTTGAGGGATGTCCCTTTGAAGGGATCGATAACCTCCCTTACCCGGTCTTCCATTCTTCCATAACTGGGTAAGTGTCACCTTGCTTCTGATTCACTTCCTATCACGTTGGACGTTACACTCCCCTTGACCCATCTCTTGCTGCGGTCATGTTTTCCCACCAACCATAACCAGATACCTCCCCGATATAGGCAAAGATACCTTTGCCCATAGATAGACGACTCTCCTTATAGACCATGGGTACAACTCTGTCTGGGTATTTATAACGACCTACTGTACAATGTATTCCTCAGCTAGTTCTACGCAATCTACGTGCTAGTTCTGGTCCCTCCGCGAGTCCTCAAGAGGATAGCAAGACTTCCGACTTTGATATCAACGGTTACTTCAAAGCATACACTCTGGAACTTCACGTATACATAACAAGATGTCCTTTGCAGAGGAGTAGACTATAAGCTGGCCAACATGATGGCAACCATCAGCCCTCAGCTGACAAAATGGAGGGATTGGATTAAGAAAGCCCAGGTGTTCAACGAGAACATCCTAAGACTGCAGAAGTTATGAGAAAGGAGGAATTACCTACCCCTCCCAGGAACTAGATCCTCTCGTACCACTAGAGATCCAAATGCTATGGATGTCGATGCAATTTGACTCTCTCCTGTAGAACGAGCAGCTCATATGTGAAACAACCAATGCTTCATATGCCACTGAGTAGGCTGTCGATCTTCCAACCACCCGTGCACTGGAGGAGGAAGGAAATCTCCTAACTCTAGATCTCGACCTAGGACACAAACCATGAAAGCGGTGGAAGTCATTGAGGATAATCTCTCCAAATTCCTCGAAGGATCGGAACTCCCCAGGGAAGAATTGCTCTGCATCCTCAAAGTCTGCACCTCTATGGAAGAAGAAGAGGTGAGGAAGTTAACTATTCTGGAGGATTTTTAAATGGGAAAAGAGGATAAATGGCCCCTTTTCCCTCTCCTGTAATTGTCACACCTGTATTTGTATCTGGACCAAACTCTAGAGCAATCAAAATCCCCATTCACCTAATGGATGACAAGAAAACCATTGAAGCCACTGGATACTTCATCAGCAAATTTTTAGTATGACAACATGGGTTGAAAACCTAATGACTATGATGGCCTGTCATAGTGCATAATGTAGATAGAACTCTAAATTAAAACAGAACTATATATTCAACGGTAACCTTATCCCTTCAAACTGGAAAATGAAAGGAAAAGACAAAATTCATGGTAATAGACTGTGGAAATGAGAAAACCATTCTAGGAATGACTTGGCTATGAATGGTTAATCTCAAAATCAACAGGACAGAAGGGAGAATCTCTATCCCTGAATCTCAAACCAATTTACCTGATCCATTATCTGGAGCAAAAAGAAGCCATAGCTCATACCACTATTTCTACAGAACTGGTGCAACAAACATATAAGGAAATCACCAAACTCTCACCCAAATACCAAGGATATAAAGACGTATTTGGAGAACCAACCAAAGGAGAGTGTTACATAGACGCATAGCCCTGGATGTATAGTCAGTGAAATGTGTTTTGTTGAAAAGAGAAGTCTTGCTATCCGATGAGGAACTTGTAGAGCGACCAGAACTAACACATAGATTGTGTAGAACTAGCTGGAGAATACATTGTACAGATGGTCATTATAAATACCTAGACAGAGCTGTATCCCTATGCCTAAATGAGGCATCATCTAAATATGGGCAATGGTACTATTGCCTATAAGAGGAGGGATCTGGTTATGGGTCATGGGAACACGTGACTGCAACAAGAGATGGGTCAAGGGGAGCGTGACGTCCAAAGTGATAGGAAAGGTGGTGAAACATAAGGTACGCCTACCCAGTTATGGAGGAATGGAAGACCGGGTAAGGGAGGTTATCAATCCCTTCAAAGGAACATCCCTCAAGTACATATAACAAGTTGTCAGCATAGGGAACATAAATGAAAGAATGATAAGAAAGCATATTGAACCAGTGACACTCCATGGTCATTGTCTCGTTTGTAACAATACCCCCGGAGTAGATCTGAGTCACCAAACCAGAATTAAAGGTCAATGGAAGAGATGTGGTCCTCATCGAGAAGGGATTCCTCCAAGTTCCTTGGGCAGTTAGGTCTGCCATGGCCCCGTTCTCCACAAGTGCTGCAGATACATTTTGGGCAAGCATATTGTGTATATCCGGGAGCAGAAAGGTTGCAATAAGGGCATTGGTAATGGAAGCATGAGACTCGATAGTGACGGTTGGACCTGCATTGGTAACAGAGGATGATCTCTCCAGTTCTTGAAGGGTTATTGGGGGAAGGTGAGGGAGTTCGCCACGAAAGACAAGTATCCGATAAAGTATATCTACCCAATCATGCAAGAGATCCAACTCTTCTAGGGAGTATTCATTGCAATCGGGGAGTGGGAGGAGGTATGGGGATTGGTTGGGTATTTCCAGAGAGGGTTCTCTGGTTGGGGATTGGCATGCCAGTGTCTGGTCTAGGAGGGATGAAGTTGACACTGGGTGTTCCAATTCCTGGGTTTCCCTATGGAAGTTCCTCTGTACTCTGCTATGTATCCTCTGAGAATGCGGAGGCTGCATTGGATAAGGTCCCATTTGTTTGGAGAGTGGAGGGGTCTATGAAATCCACAGTGTATTCTCCTCATCCATGATACCAGTCCAATTCCCTGGGGGTTAGGGCTAGCAACCTGATGCACAAAGAATCTCTGATGAGATGGTAAGGGAGTTCTATGATTGCTTCGTCTAGATGAATAAGTAAAGCAAAGGTGGTGAGGGCTTCTCTAGCGGCTGCAAGGGAGGAAAGGGCAAGACCGATGTTGTTCCAGGTGTCTGGGGAGAGGTTTCCATGGACTCTATCTGAGGTGATTTGGGTGATGGTGGCAGTTCTGGTTCGAGTGAAGAAAGAAAATAGTATCATAAATACAGGAAAAGAAGGGGATCATCAGCACGTAGGGGTGCTCTTTAGACAATAAACTACTAGTGGGTGATCCAGCAGATCAAAAATGAGTTGAGTTAACTGGAAGCATAAGAGTCATCCAATTCATAGGATGGGGGATTCCTCAGTTAGCTCAGGAACGGATTCCCTAGGCATGAGGGGAGTTAAGGGGGGCGAGTGTAATTCACACATGAGGTGCCAGAAGAAACGGATGTTTAAGGAAAACATGGTGTAGAAGTAAAGACCATGATTGTAGTGGCAGGGTCTGGAGAAAAAGAAAGTGAAGATGGCCAAAGATGTTTGGGGAGCTCCAGCTGGTCTCTTCCAGCTGGCCTGCAAAAGGTAGAAAAAGGAGAAGGATAAGATGTGAATGGGAAATTCGGCTCAAATACAAGATCACCATGGTGTGGGATTGTCCCAACTGCCATTTGTAGTGTCCTCATTTGGAAAGGACACTGTGAAACTCCAAGACCACGCAGCCTCTGGTTCCACTAATGTCAGAGAAGGAGTTCCATTGACAGTAGGAGTGTCTGCTCCCCATGGGTCAAGGATGGGCAGTGGTTGAGTGCGGCAGGGTTTGATAGTGATCCTGTATCGAATATTGTTACTCCGACTAAGTATGCATCAATGGGTATCCCAAAGGCAAAGAGAAACTAAGAAAAGGGGGAGGAAAATGAAGGCAAGGTAAAGGGTGAGAATGATGAAGGCAGGAGCAGGGAGAGAGAACATATTTGTAGCTATGTTACAGTAAGCTTAGTGTCAGGTTCTTCGTTGTCCGGTTGAGGAGAAGGCTTGAGGATGTACAGCTTTATATTCTAAAAGTAGTGCCTGGAAATCAGTCAGGTTCCATTCCGGTTCCCAGGTGTTTTCTGTGGATGAGTAATCCTTCCATCAGATCAAGTACTGCCTTCATGTTCTGGTACCTCGATGAGAAAGAATTTGATCAATCTCATATTGTTCTTCTCTATCAATCACATCAGGTGGAGGATTAATGAAATTTGGGCCAAACTCATCGGTTTCCTTGTATGGGTATAGGAGGCTGGTGTGGAACACAAGATGGATCTAACAAGTGGGGGGAAGACAAAGTTTGTAGGCTACAGGAGTGATCACCTGTTCTATTTCAAAGGGGCCTTCTCATTTAGGGGCAAGCTTTTTTGACAGGTAGTGTAATTTCAGGTTCTTGTTGTCTAGCCACCCCTTATCTCCATGTTTCCAGGGGCGGAACTTGGTTCTGATCCATTCTCTCATAGCTTGCTGTGCAATTTGATGAGCATGTTGCACTTCTGTTCAGGCTTTTTCCAGAAGAGTCAGTCTCTGTTCTAGTGTGAGAAGGAAGGTTTTTCCTAAAGTGGGATAGACATGGGGTTCATAACCCATCATTAGTGAGAATGGAGATTGTTTCATTATGGAATGTGCTGCAGAATTGTGTGCGAATTCTGCCATAGAAAGGAGATCTTTCCAGATTGTAGGGTTTCCCTGGCAAAATATTCGGAGATAAGTCTCCAGTTCTTGGTTTATGTATTCGGTTTCTCCATCTGTTTGAGGGTGGTATGCGGTAGATAAGGCTACATTGTATTCCAGAAGATGAGCTAATTCTCATGCGAATGCAAAAGCAAATTGTGGACCTCTGTCCAAGATACATACATTTGTTGTAGAGACCAAATCGAGGGAATACATTTGTGAAAAAAAGCTAGGCCACTCCTCGTGCATCAATGTCAGAGTGGCAAGAAGAGAAAATTACCCCATTTGTAAGCCCTTGGTTGACCACAACCAGGACAGTGTCATAACTGTGAGAGGAGGGTAAAGTAGTGATGAGGTCAGTAGAGATGAACTGAAAAGGGCGCATAGCATTTGCAAGGGGAACAGAAGGTGGGATGGTGGGATGAGTGAGAGTTTTGTTCACCTGACAGATAGCACATCCAGCGATAAACCGATGAACATATGTAAGTGCTTAATCCAGGCCATCAATAATCCTGCTGAAGGAGGTGCTACAAACAAAAGATCCCAGCATGTGCACCAGCAGGGGAGGTGTGTACTGAATGAACCAAGTCATGTTGTACGCCCTCTGGTATATAGAGCCAATTTTTGAAATAAAGGAGACCATTATCATAATGCCAGTTAGAATGGAGAGTGTGAGGAAATAGTGGAGAATCATTGTGGAGAGCTTTGAGCACCGAAAGTACTAGGGAGTCAGTAGGAGATAACATAGTTATTTTTTCCTGGAGGGTGGTATCGATGATGCAGATGAAATGATCCTCAGGAATGAGTATGACATCCTGGTTATCATGGGACATATCCACTTCTGCTCTGTGCGATAGAGCATCTGCAGGTCCCATCTAGATTCCTGGTGTATGGTGGAATTTGAGATTGAAATCTTGTAGGAATAACATCCACTGTGCTTGACATCGGGAGAGTTTATGAGGTTGTTTGAAGTATGCCAGATTCTTATGATCTGTGAGTATGGTGACTGAATGTGCCGTATCTGTTAGATATTGTCACCAGTCTTTGAGGGCGCGAATGACAGCTAGGAGTTCTCGGTCATAGATGTCATAATTTCGCTCTTCAGGAGAGAATGTTTTGGAAAAATAGGTGCAGGGGTGAAGATCTCTGTTATTGTCCTTCTGCATAAGCATCCCACCACACACAGTAAGGGAGGTGTCAGTCATGACCCAGAAGGGTTTCTCGGTTTTAGGAAGTTGAAGCACCAGCTTTGTAAGGAAGGCTTGTTGTAGGATTCCAAATACAGTCTGGTATTCCAAAGTCTAATTCCATGCAGCCATTTTCTTTGTAAGATCATGGAGGGGATGACTAATACCAGAGAAATTGGATATAAATTTCTGGTAGAAGTTACAGAATCTGATGAATGATCGGACGGCTTTGACAGAGGTAGGAGGGGTCCATTTATGGATGGCTTCCAGTTTGACTGGGTCCAAGGTGATTTGCCCAGGTCATACAATTAGTCCAAGATATTCCACTTCTGTTATATTGAAAGAACATTTGGAAAGCTTTATGAAGAGTTTATGTTCCCTCATTTGTTGTAGGACCCAAATCATTCGTTGATGATGTTCCTCTGGGTCATCATCAGTATGGATAATGAGGTAATCCATATAGATTTCTAACCATCCTTCTGCGATCATATCTTTGAAGATGTCATTCATCATAGCTTGGAAGGTTGGGAGGGAATTGCTGATGCCGAAGAACATTACTAGTGGTGCGAATAGTCCTAATGGGGTAATGAACACAGCTTTCCAAGTGTCAGCAGGTTCAATGAGTACATTGTTATATCCCTATCGGATGTCAAGTTTGGAAAAGAAAGTAGTATCTTTTAACTTGTCGATAAGATCTGGGATCAGCGGAAGGGGATATGCATTCTTGATCATGTGCTCATTGAGATATCTGTTGTTACATATACGCGAAGTCCTGAGCATATCTTTTGAGAGAACCGTTGAAGTGTCGAAGTTTGAAGTCTTGCTATTCAATGAGGGACTCGCAGAGGAACCAGAACTAATGCATAGATTGCATAGAACTAGCTGGGGAACACATAGTACAGATGATTGCAATAAATACCCAGACAGAGCTGTACCCCCTATGTCTAAATGAGGCGATGTCTAAATATGGGCAATGGTACTATTGCCTATAACAGGGAGATATCCGGTTATGGGTTGTGGGAAAATATGACCACAGCAAGAGATGGGTCAAGGAGAGTGTAGCATCCAATGTGATAGGAAACGAGTTAGAGAGCAGGTTACACCTACCCAGTTATGGACTAATGGAAGACCAGGTAAGGGAGGTTATCAATCCCTTCAAAGGGATGTCCATCAAGTACATATAGCAAATCATCAGTATAGGGAATATAAGAGAAAGAATGATGTGAAAGCATGTCGAACCAATATTGCTCCATGGCTATTGCCTCATTTGTAACATTTGTAATCCTGGCAAGGGCATAATTCTCCATCTTTTTTCCATACAAAGAAAAATGGTGAAGCTTGGAGGGATTTCAACGGTTTGAGCTTTCCAGATTTCAAGTGTTCAGCGATGAAATCTTTACAAGCTTGAAGTTCTTTCAGATTTAGAGAATAGGCTTTCACCACCTTGGGTGTGAAAGAGTTGTCAAGCTCGATGGCATGATTGTAGGGTCGGGAAAGTAGTAGCTCTCCTTTGATTGGTTCTCCAAATACATCTTCATATCCTTGGTATTGAGGCAGGAGTTTGGTGATTTCCTTATCTGCTTGTTGTGCCAGTTCTGTGGAAATGGTGGTGTAGGCTATGGTTTCCTTTTGCTCTAGGTATCGGATCAGATATCTTTGAGCGATTGGGTCAAGTAAATCAGTTTTAGATTCAGAGATCAAAATTTTTCCTTCTGTCCAGTCGATTTTGGGATTAACTGCTCACAACCAAGTCATCCCTAAAATGGTTTTCTTGTATCCACAATCTATCACCATGAATTTCATCCTTTCCTTTCATTTTCCAGTTTGAAGGGATAGGGTTA
>JBBPLU010000365.1:0-22340 GCA_038089935.1 Boletellus emodensis | reverse complement strand
TATCGTCTGTAGTGTCACACATGTATCAGTTCGCTCTCGGGCAGTGGAACAGCCAGTAGCGGTTTTTCATGAAATGTACAGCTTAGAGATGCAGGTCAATGTGCTTACTAGTGAGTTTGGATGAGAACATTGGATTGCGGAGTCTCTTTGTGGTCACTCAGCTCGATGGGGTGCCCTGGGTGACTTGCTCACGCGTCACGTGCCGTTCGGTGCGAGTGCGTGTGTTGGGGTGTGGAATCCTTATCGGGCCATTCGCCGGCCAGCGATAAGCGGAGAAAGCGTACACGTTGCCTGAGTGCATGAATGTCGTGGATGATCATGGGAAATTCGACTGTGGAATCCCTGGCCGCACTCGGGACCGTTCATATGCCAGACGATGCTCTTTTGGGCATATTCTTCTGAGCCTGCACATGCGCGCGGGCTTAGTGCTGGGACGATGGCCACCCGACGGCAGTCCTATGACGAATGGGTATGTAAAAGCCCCTTCGGGCTTCCCGGCCTGGAGCGAGCCAAGTTTGCTGGATGATAAACACTCATCTGGCTTGAGTACATTGTGAAGAGCAGTGAAAACCGAAGCTACTAAAAAGGTAGTGCCGCACGCCTCGGAGGGAGAAAGCTCAACCCCTTCGATCATACCGCATATCTGTGGACGCCGCTCCAAGGTGGAAGCTCACGGGAGGAGAAATACATACGTGTATTATTAGCGCGACGTACATACATGCAGTTGGGAGTGCATACTACGCAGTGAGTGTGGGGGCTCTGGCTGATTCGTTAGAGCCACGGCACCGCGATTGTGGGGGGGAGTGGGAGCGGGGGTCACAACGTCTGTCACGCGCCGCCTCAGCTCAAAGCGTTGTGTGGGCGACACGAGCGCCAATGGCTCGGCGATCATGGGGGGCTCTGAACTGATATGTTGAGCGTGACGAGGGGCGCTTGCCGAAATGAGAGTGGTCCCAGTAAGGGATGGACGCGCGGTGCGGGCGAGAGAGCGGCGGTTATTAACGGCTGCATGCGCGTGTCGAGGTAATCACTGACCTTTCTCCCAACATGGTGTCGTTAACTTCCGTCATGGCTTGCTGCAGTAGGCCATTGTTGAATAGGGCGAAGTTGAATCCCCTGCTGATTTGTAGCCTTTCGTGCCAGAGCTGATGTGTCTTGTCCACACAATTGGTTGATGCGGTCTCGATGCCTCATGACCGGACGGTACGCGTGGGATTCGATGTTCCAGAAGAATTGGAATAGCCCATTGATGTGTTCCAAGAAGGGCGTGCGTGTCTGCAAGATCTCCACCAGTGGGAGGTCTCGATCGGCCCTAGCGTTCTTTGAAGCCTCGACTGAAGTGACTGGATAGTGAGGCTATCGTCGGTGGGGAGGGCCTGAATGCGTCATCCAGCCGTGAATGAGCATGCTTTGTGGGCTCAAAGCACCATTCTTTCGTGAAATACCACAATTCGACGTACTCAAAGGCAGCTATCTTCTGCAAGGCGTATTGAGTAAGACGATGACACTGGAGAGTGGTAGGTCTTCGTCGAGGTCGCCTATGGTCTGTTTCTTCTTGCTCTTCTCCAGCCTGACTGGCGCTGCAGGCTCCTCTTCGTCGTCGGGCGAAGGTAGCCTCTGGCTCCTGTAGATCTTCGGGCTGGTTCAATTCTGACCCCCGGCTGAGGTTGTTGCTAAATGTCTTCCAGATACCGAGTGGCTTGGACTTCGTCCCAACCAAAGGCGGGGATGAGGGCTTTGTGCAACGGGCACACTGCATCCACGGCGAAGTCAGGCATGGGCTGGGGGTCTTGGTCCATGCTCGAAAGAGGAACGCACCAGTGAAAGGAAAGAGAGGGATTAAGGAGTGAATGGAGGACGAGGGACGTGGAGACGTGCAACGAAGCTCGAGGACGAGGAGCTGTACCGCACTCGCAAAGATCACGAGTTTGGAGTTGAAGGGTACGGTATGGTTCGTTGGGTGGTTGCCGCCTGGCGTCTATCAAGCAGTAACCCCGACGATGTACCTCATCGACGGCAAGCACCAGAATCCAAAGGACGTTACATGGCGGGGGAACCCTAGCCGGAGGTCAATCAGGTGCAGAGGAGCAGAGTGGTGCCTGAAACGCGAGGGCAGGACGAAAAAGACAAGGCGAGATCGCGAGGGTCGCTAGGCGTCTCAACCGATCATCTACAGGAATCCGCACGGCAAGTGGGCGGTGAGATTTTAAAAACAGATCAAGGCGATGCCAGCGGGTCTGTAGTGGGCGTATCATGATCAGATAGTGCGGATGGACCTGACCCGGACCTACCAGGTTTGAGTCTGATAAATGACGGCAATTATCACTAGTGGTCTCAACGTCAACTCTCGGGGACGCGCTGAATACTCTAATCATCAATAGTTGATCGTACGGAATGTGTGACCCACCTATATCTCACCGAGGCACGAGTTGCAGACAAATTTGTAGCAAGGAAACGCGCTCCTTTTTGCTACAAGTCTGCTCGTCGAAAACGTTGCAGACACACCAAGACGGTGGCTGTGGGAATTTTGCCATCGGCTGCTGCAACTCGGCGGGGAAGTTGTCTCGCATTCGGTTCCCTCAAGTGCGAGTATCAGGTTCGCTAGAGTTCGCGGTGCGACCGACAAGCACGTTAGACAACTAGAATAGAGGACCGCTAAACGAGGCAGCCGATGGTGAGGGACTGTCCCTACCGTACCTAGAGTAGAGGAGCACGGCGAGACTGGGCAAGAAAGAAAACGGGAAGTGAGTCGACTACGAAAGACTCAGGCAGTATGGAATGCACGGGCCATGCACGGGCCGAGATCGTAACGGCGAGACGTATTGAACATGGTAGGTTACCTGGAGTGTGTCCGCACCATTCCACAAGCAGGTGAATCAGCAATGCATCTGCAGAGCCGTCTAACAACGTAACGTTTTGACGACACCTTTTGCACAATTCTTGAGCAACAATTAGCTATGATGGGTGGATTGAGTACGCATATCCGATGTAATTTAACCGACAGCGTTCAGAGGGTCCCGTCCTGTTCGAGATGGCCGATCTTACAGTTCTCCTTCAAGGGCTGCTTTGAACACGTTTGCATCGCAGGGTGGAAGCCCATCCGCAGCAGGTGAACCGGTGAACGTTTTGAACACCTGCAATCAGATGTCGCGGGTAGATCCCATCGGACTGACTGATCGAGTACACGCAGTGCCCGACATGATTTAACCGAAAGCGTTCAGAGGGACCGTTCGACATGGTCAATCCCTAGGCAGATTCATTTTGTCGGGTCTCATCCGGGGCTGAGTACGTTACACCTCTCCTTTGAGAGCCGCTGTGAGCCACGTTTTGGCGAGCTCTTCAGCATTGCTCCCACATTCATGCCCGCTCGCACCCTGGATTCGGTCGACCAACGCCGCTTCTCAATGTCTGGCAAGAGGCTACAGCCTCACAGGACAATAAACGCGAAAAAAAAGAATACAGGCATCCTTGATCCGCGGTCCGTCAATGGACACGTGATGCAGCACGGCCGAGCTGCACTCTCATCAACAATGATATGACGGTCCACCTTCCCAACCAGCAGATATTCAGAACGGGTTCTTGTGCACGGATTTCAAGTTGGCACGCAAGAGATGACCGTGTCATCTTGCAGTACGTAAAAGGTACATCCACCTGGTGGGGCTCGGGTCGTTGGGGTCTCTGGTTTTGGGGTCGGCGCGCCCCAGGCCTCAAGGCCTCAATCGACACCTGCTTCTGATCGGACGACAATGCAGTACTGGTTACGTTACCTTGAAGGTGAACGCGTGAACGTTAGTGCTGGTACCTACCAAAAAGTGCAAGCGGACTTCTTCTACCACCGTCGAACAAGAGCATGGCACTCTGTTCTCCGAGTTCGAACTTGGGCAGCATGGAATGTGTGGTCGGGATGACGGTCATATAGAGAGCTGGTGATGTCTAGTGCATTCTGCGGGTGTCGGGATGAGTAAAGATTTTGATTCGAGTACGAGATTGAGTTTATGGAATATGCAGCTCAAAAGCTTGTCGCTCTCTAGTGCGCATATGATCCCAGCTTAGGGTTGGTTTGCTGATGTTCAAGGAATCCGCTCAGGGTGCCCCTAGCATGCACACAGGGAAGACGGGCCAGCTCAGAGCATGCTCCACACTTGGCAGACATGGAGAGTTGGGCGCACAGGAAGAATCGGTGAGGCAGCCAAACTCTTTCTTTTCTTTTTTTTTTGCAACCCCGTATATTCCACTGGAAGCCATCAGTGTCGGGGGCGTTTCCGAGATTCCAGATGCATAGTATCTCACGACCACGGATCGGCTCTCTGAAAAGCCCTCCAGGCGTTTTCCTTTTTTGCCACATCGGCAATAACACTACACAACATTGCGGGTATAACGCGTCATCGCGTCATTGACCTAACTTGCAGCACGACGCAGGATAATATTCACATATAAAAGTCATGCCTGCGATATACAGCTTGCAGGCCGGTTCCTTCTCCACGCAACTTGAAATACCTACTGCGGTGCTTGATGCCAGTGTCCATCCGCTTTCCGCCCTCTCAGGCTTTTCCTCTCCTGGCGGCGCCCCCTCTCAACGATTTTACACCAGATAGGGACCTCAGCTGTAAGCTCTCTGTTATCTAATGTTATATATTGTGACCGCCGTGAAAGTGCCACTGGGCTGCCAGTGTCGCTATCATTATAGTCCCCCAGGTCTGCTCCCTACAACACAAGCAGTCCTTCGACCTGTGTCACACCCGTGTCCGCACAGCGCCTTTCAGTCCTCGTACGGGGAAAACTTGCAACTGTACCGTGTCAATGGGTGTTTAATTCCAGACAACAGCCCCTCTTTCCCTACCGATCTAGCCGTCTTATCCAGTCTCAACTCAGATGCTAGCGAGCTTTCATCTACTCGTGTAACTCGGTACGTGCCGAAGAGATGAGATGGAGCCTTTGTGTCTCACTGTGCCTCGTAGCATACATATGTCATATAATCAAGGCTCGCAGATGGCCGCTGATGCGTCCCCCATGGAGGTGGATGAAAGTTATGGCAACCATAGTGCAGCATCTGCTCTCAACTCTGTCTATGGCCCAGTCGCCAACAGACTACAAGAATATTCTCCGGTAAGTAGACTTCTTCAGGGTCGCGTTTCTGTCACCTCCCTCATGCGGTACATGGCTTGTATAGGTTGTAAATGACACTTCGTCTACTCGGTCCCACCCATACCCTGGTGTTGTATTGTCTCCAACAAACACCTCGATGTGTATGCAATCTCACTGCAATACTGGACTCCCAATAACTTCCTCTGTCCCGGGTACTCCCTTCTGCCAATCTCGACCCTCCTTCACGACACAGAGTCATTTCTCTAACTCACCAGGTTGCACATCTTTTGCTTTGTCCCGATCGTCGTCTTGTAGATGGGTTATGGATGACGGGACCGAATGTGGTGTTCAGATCATGCGGTCAAACGTCCCAGAACACCTTGCCGTTCATGGGATTAAGAAGCTGCGAGGTGACTGTCGCATATCTTGTAGATGGTCTGGGTGCCAGATCAAAGGTAGAGAAAGTATGCTGAACCGCAAAAGCATCGTACGCCATGTTCGCGAAAAGCATTTAAATCATAGGCGTGGCCATTAGATCTCTGTAGTGCATAAAATGTTTCGACCTCGGGCAGGTGGAGCAATCAGTAGAGGGTTTGCACAAAATGGACAACCTGGAAGTGCAGATCAATGAGCTTGCCGATGTCAAAAATTCCGTCGCTTGGTTCGATGGACCAAGGAACGCGGCCGCCATGAGGCCGACCTCGAAGGACCTGAGGGGCGTGATGAGCCACTGGACCTCGGTATTTTTGTTGCTGAGGATATCCATGTACAACGTCTTGCGCGAGATGAACCGCAGGGTCCAATTTGCCAATACGATCAGACTGCGGGCGATCACGCACTCAGAAGAAATGCACGATCCTTCGTTCGACGCGTTGTACCGTCGGAATATTTTTGTTGTTATTGCCAGGTCTTGGTTTTTTTCTCAACGCCAGTAATGTGTGCACCCGTAGCATAGATAATGGATGAAAGGTGCGGATCCGTCTTGCGGTCCGTCACGGGCCGCTCTTAAATGATTTAAATGAAATAAAAGCCCAATCAGGGTTGCACGCAGCTTCGTCCTCGCTATGGCCACAGACATCTCAAACATCCTCAGGCCCCTTCTCAACCCTCCGGAATGGCCAGAGGCGTATGAGTCAGCCATTATTGAGCCCTATGCATACGTTTCCTCCAAACCAGGCAAGGAAATCCGAACTATGCTGATCGAGGCGTTCAACACGTGGCTCGACGTGCCCCGCGCGCAGCTGGGTGTCATCTCGCGCGTCGTGCGGATGCTGCACAGCGCCAGCCTGATGGTCGATGACATCGAGGATGGCGCGCAGCTTCGGAGGGGCCAGCCAGTCGCCCATCGCATCTATGGTGTCCCGCAGACAATCAACACGGCGAATTACGTGTATTTCTTGGCATATAAAGAGCTCGCGGTGTTGAGAGGTCTTGGGCCGGGAGAAGCAGACCGCGTCGTGGCGAACAAGGATTTGGACCTGGTCGTCACCGAGGAGCTGTTGTCGCTCCATCGTGGACAGGGTCTCGAGATATTCTGGCGGGACACGCTCAAGTGCCCGACGGAGGAGGAATACATCGCGATGGTGAACAACAGTTAGTGTTACCGTCGTCGAGTGATGTTTCAATCTGCGCTGATGTCCATGAACAGAGACCGGTGGTTTGTTCAGGATCGCTATCAGGCTGATGATGGCATGTGCAACGAAGAACGTAAATGTGTAGATATCGACTTTCTTTTTCGCCTCTCATCTTGCAACCTTGTCGACACCGATTTCTTTGCTAGTGACTACGTCCCTTTGGTCAACCTTTTTGGCGTTTACTTCCAGATCCGAGATGATTATATGAATTTGCAAAGTACCGAAGTACGTGAATGTTTACCTCTGATGAACATATGGTGACCCTTTATACGTTTGACAGTACTCAAAGAACAAGGGATTTGCAGAAGACCTCACTGAGGGAAAATTCTCTTTCCCAATCGTCCATGGAGTACGGGCGGACCAGAGCAATCGCGTCATACTGAGTATGTTTTTAACCTTGTGTCCAGGAGCTCGTAGAATTGAGTCTGAAAACTTAGATGTGCTTCAAAAACGACCGACCACCCCGACGTTGAAGCATCATACAATATCCCACTTGCGTAATCATACGGGTTCGTTCAGCTATACATTGAAGATAATGAGAGCGCTCGAGCAACGGGTATGTGCATCACCGTGTCACATCACGAGGACAGCAACGTTCATGAGTTTTTTTTTCAAGCTGCGCGATGAAATCAAACGACTTGGAGGGAATAGTCAGCTTGATGTCATCCTGGCTGCTTTGCATGTTGAGGACGAGCCAGTCGAGGAACCCTGAATATCTAGGTGCTTCTAAGTACATCTCTATACATCAAGTAATTTGAACATGCGTCTGCTGGAGCACGTTATTTGTACCTGGAAGACATGATTGCTTCAATGATTTACAGATCATCCCAACACGCTCAGACCAAGTCACGTGATTGGGTGATATGGAGTCATGTCGAAGGGCCGAGTAGTGACCGACCAATATCCCTGGGTCGCTTTGCGTGTAGAGCACCCGAAACATACCAAATTTTATCTTGATATTGCAATTCGATGTCGGCGATCTTGAGCAAACGTGCAGGGGTCTCGTGTTCACGTGGCGCCCTGGTTGCCCTTGCGAGGTGGGTGCTGCTAGTAGTATCCTCAGGTCGCACACAACACACCTTCCAGAGTCAGGTCGTTTGCGTCGACACATGCAGAAGATGAACTCCCACTCTCTGGCATCCGCGTCTTGGAGCTCGGTCAATTGATCGCAGGTCCGTTCTGTGGACAACTTCTCGGGTAAACGAACGCGAGTGGAATGCCTGCAGAGTAGATCTACTCACTCTTCCCTCTCTTCTCCAGTCACTTCGGTGCAGAAGTCATTAAAATAGAGCCCCCTTCCGCCGGAGACCCCCTGCGGGTGTGGAGAGAGCTTGATGTTGACGGCGTCAGTCCGTGGTTTCGGAGCTTGGGAAGGAACAAGAAGAGCGTGGCGATCGACCTAAGGCAAGACGAGGGACGAGCGTACGTGAACATGGATTCCCAGATATGATATCTGGCCGTTCACGCGTACCTACCATGTCCGCCCGCACCACAGGCTCGTGAAACAGCTCGCCGTCAAGAGCGACGTCGTCATCGAAAACTTCAAGCCAGGGAGTAAGGCCACGGGCGGTCGCGTTATTTTCGTTCAGCATTCGCTCACACATTCTTTTCCCCCTCCCTTCAGCTTTGGAGAAATGGGGATTGGGCCCCTCGGGGTTGCATCCACTCAATCCGTCGCTCATATTCACCCGGGTGAGCGGATATGGACAGACGGGTCCTTGGTCATCCAGACCTGGATATGCGTCCGTCTGCGAGGCAGAGTCTGGGTTTCGCTACATCAATGGTTTCGTGGATCCGGAGACGAATACGCTGTCGGGACCCCCTGTAAGGCCAAATATCAGCCTGGGCGATTCTGTTGCCGGGCTACATGCTGCCTTTGGTACAGTGAGTGCCCCTTCAAGTCCTTTTACGCTGTGACGCCAAAGCAATGCACAGGTCTTGGCTCTTCTCTCCAGACAGAAAAAGGTCTCCAAGGGCGAGAAGGGCGGTCAGACTGTTGACGTCAGTATCATGGAAAGGCGCGTTCCGGTCCTTTTTTTTACTTGGACCGATGCTTAGCTGACCCACGTGAGTAGTATGTTGAACCTGATGGAAGGCATCATCCCAGAGTATGATCGCAAAGGCAAGGTAGTGCGAATTCTACTGTGTGATATCCCTTCTCCTATATACATTTTACAGGTTCGAGGTCCGTCCGGGCCCTCACTGACGGGGATCGTCCCTACGAATGCGTACCCTTGTCTACCGTCGCCCACTACGCCCTCTGCACCGACCTATATCATCATTGGGGCGAATGGCGACACGTTGTATGCGCGTCTGATGCGTGCCATCGGCCGCGGGGACCTCGTTGGCTCAGAATATGCGCAGAATCAGCACCGTGTTGCTCGACAAGCAGAGATTGAGGAAGCTATTTCTGACTGGACGAAAGTACGATCTGCGGAGGAGGTCTTGGACGTGTTAGGCAAGGCCGGCGTTCCGGTTGGGCGTGTCGTCGGCGTCAAGGAAATCATGGAGAGCGAACAGGTGAAAGCTCGAGGAGCCGTCGAAGATGTGTGGGTTGGTGAGACGGGGTGCGGGTGGAACGTCAAGATGCCAAATGTCTTCCCGGTATTGCAGGAATCTGGGGCGAGGACGAGATGGGCTGGACCTGATCTCGGAAAGCATACGAACGAAGTCCTGACCAAAGAGCTCGGGTTGGATACCGAGGAACTTGCACGACTTCGGGACAGTGGTATCATTGGATAGGTAGCACCATCGCAGCCTGAGCCTGAGGCCTGAACATTCATCGTACACGCACTGCTGTCACAATAGTAACCACTATAACCACAAGAAACTGGTCGCCTTGAGCTTACTGCCGGTAGCCTTGTCGAGTTCAGCAACCTGCCGAAGTCCCCTCCCTCCTTCCACCCTCTCATATATCTTGACCCCCCCATCGCCACCTGCGCCCTTGTTTGCACTTCCAACACCGCCGACGATAAGCCACTTATCATCCTCTCCTCCAAACGCCATCCCGCGAACGTGTCTCATCCCCGTGCGCACTTCCGTTACTAGTTCCGGATGTTCTTCACCCCTCTCCAGGGAGAAAACAGCAATGGTATCACCCTCGGGGTGCGGGTCGTCTCTGTTCGAGGTGTAGACGCACGCAGTCGGAAACGAGGGATTCGGTCTTGGTATTAATATCTCAGCAGCGTTCATCCCGCTCGGCGTTGGAGACTGTTTGAGCGTGGACACGGTGGTGAGATGCGTCGAAGATTGCCCCACAGACTCGTGAAGCTTGTACGCCGCAAGCTTCGAGGCGAGCTCCAGCAGGACGTACAACGTCTTTCCTTTTTTTTTTTGTCGTTCACCATCGCATCGTGGCGGAGCCCGTGGTTAGTTTTTCGGAAAGTGACGTCGGGGGCGCGGTAACGTACCGTATATCGCAATGTGTCGAGGCCCACCGCCCGTTTCCGTGCTGATGAAGCTCCGGACGGCCCACTGGCAGTGTTGTCCGTCAGAACGCTTGGCGAGTTGCCACACCCGATCGGATCCCAGATCGGGGACGAGGAGCTCCTTCTCGGTCGTATTCAGCGGGTTCAACACCGTCTGGTGCGGGTGTGCGCTCTCTTGTCGAGCCGGATTCCGGCCCGCCAACTGTCCAGGCTCGAACGGAAACGTGAGCGTCCTCAGACCGGCAAGGCGCGTGTACGGCGGATTCGTGGAGATCGGCAACGCGGCCAGCGTACCGCCAGAGTACTAGGTAAGATTGAGTTTCAAAAAGGTACAAAACGAGATCTCTTGCCGTGCGCTTCACGCGATCCAACGCACTTGTATATAACAGGGAGTGAAACTTACGTTTCCGATCAGGAGCTCGTCCTCGGCGACGAGCAACGTGCAGGGGTCAGCACCGCCGCTCGAGCACGTCGCCTCGTCAATCTTGCGGCCATTTCCGTCTTCGTCGTACTTGACCACGACGATCTGACCGTCTGGCACCTGTTCTAGACTGGCAAATACCAGGGAACGGTCGGACGGGTGCACCTCGATCCACGATGGATAGTCACCAACTTTGACCGCGGACAGGTACCTGAGTGTGGGTGCTTTAGACGGTGCGGGATCAAACTCGAGGGTGTAGATTGAGTCCGTGTACGATCCAACCAGGATCTTATGGGTAGTAGCCATGAGAGTTTGGAACGACGATGCCACTAGATAAGGATGTGCGAGCTGGCAGTGGGTCGTCAACGAGGGTTGGAAACGAGTTCAGGACGTCTCCACCGCATGTTCGGTCGTTGTTTAAATAAAGTTGAATTGAATAATTGAATTGAATTGCCAGCAGGTCTGTGACGTGTGGAGACCGACATATATCCGACTCGGAGATTCAAGCGGACGCTATTACGAACGCTTGATCGTGTTAAGCAGAAGCAAAAGCTTAGAGGGGGCGGTCAATTAACACATACCTAGACCTTTCTTCTAGCCGATATCAACATCTGCGTCGAACCAAGACAGTCTACGATCGTACGACTACCCATGCACCCTTGAACAGTCTAAGAACTCGTGGCGAGCACCATTAGCGGACGGCATCAATAAACGAGGCAAACACCAGTGCTCGTGTGCTTACTAGCGCCAGCTGAGTGAAGAATGCACATCCAGAGGTTGCTGAAATCACGGATTCTATACGCGAACATATCTGGGTCTTGTCTAGGAGGAGTGGTACATTGCTCGACAGAGCATTCACTGTTCGCTCAAGCAGCACACAATTTGGGAAGGATCACCATGATCCTAAGACATTCCGAATGAGTGACATGTAAACCCCCCCTCCCAAAAAAAAAAAAAAAAAAAGATGGGACACACCGTGAATTAGGGTATGGATCAAGTATCCTGCTATTTCCGCCTTCGTGCTAAAGGCCATTATGAATTATGCGAAAGCAGAAATGAAATGCCAGTCTTCCGATCCCGGGACCTCTGGATGTAAAACCACAGCGCCGCAGTTATAAAGCATATGGACAAATGGCTCTGAAGACGGCTTAACGTTAGCATCCATGATTACTCTTCAGTGCAACCTGCAGCAGACGGTTCCGTGAGCTAGAATAAGGAAGTTCAAAGACATTGCCTGACAATGCGCAATATATCGTTCGCAAACTTTGATAGTGTCCAGGGACCAGATGAGTAACTTCGCGGCACAATATGACGGCCTACACGAGAGACCTTTAGCGACCATGCCTCGCAACCATTATCGGTCTTCATAGTCATGCCTAGACTGTTGTCATCTGTTTTGCTCGTCCCCTGGGAATGTGTCCCCTTGTCGTTCGATATTCGGCCGAGTGAATCCAAGCTCATTCACAGTCAGGCGGATTGTCCTCGCCCGCGATTCTGGACTCCCCCCCTCCCAACAATACGCATAGGACAGAATGATCATATTCGTGCGAACGACCCTCGAACAAACCAAAAGAGCAACAAAGCCCGCTCCACGGAATGAGAATCGTACTTATCTCTTGCCCGCATAGAATGACTGAGCGAACGATGACAGCCCGGGAAATAGTCCAGCGGGTGGTCCATGCCACTCACGCGACTGCAACTCGCACTCAGTCGCGTTGGGTTCAAGTTCGTCTCAGAAGAGCTAGGCATGCGCGACTGATCGACTCACTACGCCATCCCGGTATTACAACCTACATCTTGTGCTGCCCGTGCGCGAAATTCGAAGAGTCTGCGCACGTCGGATTCAGTGTTCCCTGGGTACACATTTGCGGTGTTGCAGGCCTGTTGCGATAGCATAGGTCGTCAGTAAATTTGATCCATAATGAGTGGAGTTTCGAGGAGCCAAGCACTCACCCTCAGTGTATCACGATACCCTTCGTCCGATCATTAGAACAACCAACAGTCGAACTTTGCATGTCGTGTGCTCTGCTCGCGTACGTGGACCAACACTCCAAGATGAGTGGTGGTATCCGTGCCCTTCCCTTCCCCCCTCCTGGTCGGTCCCACCACTGAATGCAGTGATGGGGCGTTGATCGCGCCACCAACGACGCCCTGGCGTTCTCCCGCATAACCTCATCAGTATTTCAAATATTCCGATGTTCCTTGGGTCCCCAGCACGACAGGCATCGCTCAATCGTGCCTAACATCACAGATTCGTACCTCATCAAACAAGAAGCGTTGCCTATCTGGGGAGACGAGGCAGGGACAGCGCTGCCACCGCAACATCTCCGTCGCCCACCCCTAGAGACCCCCCAGAGAGCGCTGTTCTGCAGTGGGAATTTGCTTGAAAAAAGTATAATGCCCGAAGAAACGCTCACCCCTGTGTGACGCCGCGGTCATCAAGCATGTACCGGCGGGGGCCGCGAACGTCCCTTAGTATGTCCCCAGGCGGAATACATCGCACCCACATTCATGTTTATAGCACCGTGCTATCTTTCTGTCGGATCTGTGTGTGCCCCCAGACGTCACGGCGTGTCGCCTTTCGAAGCGGTGGGTCTCGCTGAGGTGGACAGGATCCCGAGACAAGATAAAGTGCTGTTGTGAGGTCATGTGGCTGCTGAACGAGGATCTGGACAACCTCAGTATCGCATTTTCGCCACCTTGAACTATGGCACGGCGGCCTGCACGGTTCAAGTGCAAGCGGATGCTTCAAAGTCCGACTGGCACCGCGTCACCCATTAGACTATGGTGGCGACATCCTCCCTTGACGACCAACGACGCTGCATCATTCTTAATTCGTTACTATTACAGATCTGAGCCGCCGAAGGCTAGCAACCGAGTAATGAACAGTGGCAGTAGGATTGGCAATAAAACATAGCAGGAAAAAAACAACAGGCAACAGTGTTCGTTAGAGGGGAAACCGAGTCTGCGTGGTCCCGCTGGCCACTCCCTGTGTGGATCGCAAGCAAAACCGGTGACCACTACACCGGACATGTTAGAGCTCCTCCACAATCTGATCAAACACCACAGTCGCAGGGCCCCTTTTCAAGCACTCGTCAGCATGGAACAACGCTCGCCGTGACGCCAACAAGAAACCTACCTCTTTTCCTCGCCGTTCTCCACCCAGCTAATTTGCGCATGTAACTCGGTCATCCCGAACATCAACACGATACTGAATTGCTGCCTGTAGAATTGCAGTCCCGCGAAACCACGTCGGGGACTGAGCGTCTTGGATACCTGGGACGTATCCGCGTGAACGGTACATAGGGTAGAGAACATTCCTTTGTAGGTTACCAACGTCAGTACTCACATGCCGACCGTCTAGAAACGTTCACCTACCCGGTTCTGAATCAATCCAACGAGGGCTGCTCTCGTTTCCACGGTAGCATACAATCTCCGTAGCAATCGTACTGCAAGAAGTCCTCTCCGAGCTCTCGGTGATGAAGTCTTTCCGGAATTCCTTTGTTTCAGACACCGCAGTTCCCTGCCATCTGTCGTCAGTCTTGACTGGCTACAAGCCATAAGACAAGCACCTTTTGCAATATCGCGCTGAACGCATTTGGAAGGACCATGCGTCCCGATGGGCGTGGGACCGCAGACGCAGCTCGAAGCTTATGCTGCGAGTCGTTCTTGTCGAATTCTATGGCGCACCGAGTACCGTATATAAACTTGGAAACACGCGCAGAAACCCTGTGGTCGAGGTAAAATGCGATAGCGCCGTCTGCGACCGCTTTATTCCTGATAGACTTGGAGTGAACGAGTATCAATATAGATCACTCGATCAAAACGTACGTATGACTATCTGGGCGACAGAAATTGATGTTCAACGGCCTTATATGTTCTTGCAGCCGCGAGAAGAGCCAATCATTCGCGGCAAAGCCACCTACAAGGAATATGGACTTGGTGATCGTCAGTCCGCCCGCCTCCGAGTCTAGGATAGACGCACATCGATAGGCTTGGTGGCCTGCGCCCGCTGGTTTTCTACGGCGCCAATGATTGCTAATACAGAGGGTTCGAAAAGGGTCGCGACGTCAGTTCTGGGTCACGAGCAATATAAGTAGGAGTTCGGGTGCTAGTATGGCGCGGGACTACCTACCCTGGCAGTTTGAGTTGTCCAGACCTGATGTTGAACTCAGGATCGCGATCCCTGACAGATCCGAAGCGGATATAAGATGGTTCAGCAGGATTGCTGAAACGCAACTTCGTCGTCTTGTCAAACTCATTCGTCATCTGTGCAATGTCCTCTGCAGTCCCGTATTTGGAACCAGCGAGCATCACTACAGAGATACGATTAAGAAGGTCATCTAAACGTATCCTCTTTTCCGGCTCACCTGTGAGGAGCTGCTGAGCGCGTCTGGTGACAAACACTGCTCCTTGCAAGCGACCTTCATACCAGTCCGTCAGTATAAGTAGCCTGACTTGCGCGCCTGCTCACATTCTGCGGGTGCTATCTCTTGGAACGCGTCAGGGGATGCTGCCATGTGGTAGGAACTGACATCAATCGTTCCACCACCTGCATCGATAATTAAAACGCCTTGGTCTTCCTGAGCAAGGTGTTCAGCCCCATTCATTAAACGCGGACATGTGCGCTACCTTGAATGCACCAGTCGTCTTCTCGGTATTCAGGCAAAAGTGCAGGCTCGCCTCGCCTTCGGTCACTAGTTGAATCCGAGCTTGTCCTTCTGGAGAATCGGGTACCAATCCTGCAAGAACTGCTGCACGTCGAATTTGCGCTTGCTGTGGACCCTCCCATCCGTTGGGATGACTGAGAACGAAGTCGATATTGTTCCCAAACGATGCCCACATCTCGGGTCCGCTCGCATGCGTTTCCTGAATGTACGTTTTTGTACACTGGAAGAGATAGTCCATGAAATCTCCCAAGATCTGTAGGGCGGTCCTGTTTGGCGGAAGCGATGGGATATCTTGATCGCTAACGTGATTGGTGGTCGCATTTCTGGGTCTAAGGTGGAGCTTCCACCTAGCATCCCGCGTGGTTTCAGTGGATGATGAGCGGGGAATCAACAGCCCCTCTCACCATTCGACCTTGTCCCATCCTTCGTCCTCTGCTTTCTCGATTATGCTTTCCTGCAGCGCCTCGCCACCAAATGCGCGAGGAGCACCTTCCTGGTCGTAGTACACGATAGATGGTATCTTGGAGTTTCCGCCGACGTGATCTGTGGCGGGAAAGCTTTTTGCACGATGGGCACAACAAACCCATTGGAGTGTCCTCGCTGCTCACCGTGTGACGCCGTAGACGACCGGTGGCTCGCCTGGGTCAAGAATGCTGTATGAAACACCGCTGTACGTTGTGCCGACATCAAAGGCCAGCACCAGCTTTCGCGCGGGTCCTTGATAAGGCTGTCGTTCTGGCATGGGCAGGTGGCGGTTGCTCTTGTGGTTGCCTTTCGGATGGATGGAGCGTTGAAGCGTGCAGCTGGTGCTAACGCAACTGTCACCTTTCTTCTAGCGCTCTGCGTCGCGGTAGAATGCTTAGGGTGTGGCGGACACACAGCTGACGTCGTCAGACCTAGCCCTCCCTACACGTGTTTTCTGCGACTTGGTCGTACGAGGCACAAACGTCAAAAGGTCGACGAAGCTTTCGCTACGTCATTCGCCTCCACTCCAGGAGGTGCCGCTGCATCGTGGGGCGTAATGCTGAAAAATGGAGACAAGGGCATCTGCACCACATCTCCATCATCTCGTGCCCGGTAACTACGTCAATTATTGTGAGTCACCCGATACCATCAACCTCCTGTAACATGCAACTCGAAATTGGAGACGGACTCCGCCCTTGTAGGAAATGACCGTGTGCGCCGCGTTAGCAGAAATCGGGAATCCAGCCCATCAGAAAGATGCAATGCTTTCTTCGGTAAACACCAGAAGAAAAGCGCTGACGATGTGCCACAGAAGCGGAACTTGGCAACTCGAGATGATGGCACACTGCCATCGGTGGGCTGCCCTAGAGTGTTCAAGAATCTGAATCCAACTAAAATGCGCCAACGTATCACTCGCCATGGGACAGAATCCGAGCGATCGCACGATCCAGCGCTCCGTTCGGCCATGTGACATGACTTTCCGCCAATGTTCGTCTATGATATGGTGATACTATTCTGAACGCATAGACCAGACGGGGATCGGTGCACAGAGTCCACCTGTACTCATGGCGGTGTTCGACCCTGGTAGGGACAACTGGCCTTTCAAACTTTTCGACTGCGAAAAATCGTTCAAGTCAGATCACTAGGAGAGGCACCCAACTACCCAAAAGCCGACTCACCGCAGCGGTCCTGAGAGTTCTCGTCCTCGACCTATCGCAAGTTACCAGAGCTGACAGCGCCAGTATTATGTAACTGTTGACCACAACGGCTGACAAAGCTTCGGCGACCAACAAGGTGGAATTTCAGATTTGAATTTCTATATACGGCACGGTAACTCAACAAACCACCCGACGGCTAGAATCAGGGATGAATAAGTGGCTCTTTGTCAATTGTGATGCTCTCGGCTGCTGCTCCTTTGTGGTGGCACTGTAGTTGGGTCGGAAACGCGACGTGATCGCAATTTGAAGTCTTAGATAGCGTCAAGTATTAGGTAAGCGGCGGATTGGGAGAGTAAACGGGGGTCAAAACTGAGCTGTTGTGATGCACAGTACCGTAGGGGCTGGTCATAAGGACAGCAGACGGCGCCCGTCCCTGGAGGAGATTCGGAGAAAGGTGAGGTAGATTATGTAAAGGCAGGTTAACACCAAAAATAAGTGTTCAGCCATCACGCTGGCTCGGCAATGTGCGTTGGTCAAGGGTATCCCACCAGCAGAGACAAAATGGAGACTCGCCACGATGGGCACATCGCTGTGTGACCTTGTGTGTTTGGCTTCGGCACATGAAAAGGTGGAAGCAAGCTTCGACTACAATGTTTTGTTTTACTGACGCAGTGGCAGATGAGCGCACGGTGCGTTTTTAATGTGTTATTTGATATGCATCCTGGACCTTCTTCTCATCGAGGCATCATGGACAGTTAACCGCGATCAAGGAACCGCACCGGGTTTTCTTTGCCCCAAGAAATTAACACTGCCTAGTCTGGTTGCATACATCGCCCTGGTTGTCTATTCCCGTTTGATCTCCCACAGTCGATATCATGCGGAGCCTCATAAAGCCTCCTAATGCGAGGCGACACTAGTCTGTGGCATCCCTTCTCTGCCATGTTCTCTACCGCTGGTGTGGGGCTGATTGCTCTCGTTCTCCTTTATGCATTGTTCAAGCGTCTCATTCGCCCGTCTTTGTCCATGATCCGTGGACCCCCGTCACCGTCGTTCGTCCTCGGTAGGACCCTCTTTTAGTATTTCGGCTGCCGTGCCTTTGACGCTATTTGTCCAGGCCACTTGCCGGAGATATACCAACGTCCAGTTGGCGAAGCAGATTTTGCATGGCAAAGGCGTTATGGAAACATCATTCGGTACAAGAGCATCTTCGGAGTGAGTCGGTTTATCAGTGTGCTCATGCTCACCCCTTACCATACATGAATATTAGGAGAATCAACTCATGATCGCAGATCCCAAAGCACTGCAAACGATTTTCAACACATCGGCGTATCATTATCCAAAACAACCCCATCTCCGCGTCATGTCGCGAATGGTCAACGGCAAGGGTCTTCTTTGGGCGGATGGTACATCACATTCCTTTCCATTTGTATTTTATCATTTGCTTCGCATTTAAGCTGATTGCACGGCAGGTGAGGATCACAGACGACAGAGGAAGATCATGGTTCCTGGTTTTGGAGGCCCCGAATCCAGGGTATGGTTTCCGATCTTCAAGGAACGCGTCGAGGCTATGAGTGCAAAATGGCTGGAATCTATTGGAAATAGCGACGGTTCGGCTGCTGAATTCAATGTTGTATCTTGGCTCTCGCGTGGAGCGTTGGATTCAATAGGCGAGGGTACGACACTTTTTTTTATCGAGAGAGATATACCTGGATCGCTCATCACCTCGGCAGCTGCGTTTGGCATTCAGCTCAATACCGTTCAAGACGATTCGCATCCCATCGCAAAGAGGTATGAAAATTACTGGTCAGTCTAGCTTACTTTCGTCTTTCCCGCAACTTATCGTATTCCAGCTGTGACATCTTCGGGGCGCCTTCGACAACGCAAGTCTTCACACAAGCCGCTTCGGCATATGTTCCGTCAAGCTTCCTCGAATGGGTCACTGACCATAGTTCCAATCCTCGGTTGGCACGTGCGCGCGACGCCAAAAAGACGGTCACAGATATCGCAAAGCAGATGGTGCAGGAGAAGTCAGGCGCACTCCTTCAAGGCAAAGGGGATCGGGATGTCTTTACCCTCTGCGGTGGGTTTATCGTTTCATGTCTGGACGTTGGTTGATGTGCGACTCATAGTCAAGGCCAACATGGGTGCAAATGCCAAGAATCAAATGGAACGCGATGAGCTGTTGGCTCAGGTGTGGTGGGTTCCATGGCTGATTTTTCCTCCGGGCGGCGCCGACGATGATGAATATGGTGTATATAGCACGCTTCTGCTCGCAGGGCACGAAACCACCGCGAGTTCCATGTCCTGGATCCTCCTCGAGCTTGCGCGGAACCCCAGCATGCAATCTAGACTCCGAACTGAAATTAGGAAGACCGAGGCGGCCGCCGCCCAACAGCGCGGGGATTCCCAGCTTACGCTTGCAGACCTGGAAGGGATGCCTTTCTTGAATGCTGTGATCAAGGTAACATGATGTATTATCTCCGTCCTCTCGGCACTGTAGTAACTCGCTGTGTCCTTCATTTGACCTCAATAGGAAGGGCTGCGGTTCCACCCAGTGGCGCCACACGTCCAACGGATCGCCACCAGAGACGACGTACTTCCGCTTTCCAAACCCATCATCACCACATCTGGAAGCGTGCTCAGCGAACTGGTCGTCCCCAAAGGCACCCGAATCATAGTGTCCGTTTCCGCATACAACCGGTGAGCCGCGCCGTTTGCGCATACACGCCATCTGACGATGTTACAGTGACAAAGACCTCTGGGGAGAAGACGCGCACACGTTCAATCCCGATCGGTGGTTAGACGGCTCGACGGACGAGAAGAAGTCAGCTGGTGTTGGCGTATACTCGAACCTGTGCGTCTCCCTCGTCTCTCTCGCGCGCGCGCTCCGATGCGTCGATGATGCGTGGGATGGTACATGCTAATATTGGCGACGACAGATTGACCTTTTTGAGCGGCACCCGCGCCTGCCTAGGATGGCGTTTTGCGTACGGATCTGTATCGTTTCCTGGCAACGACATCTCTGATCATCTCCCTTTTTTGTTTTGACGCGCTAAAAAAAATCCGCAGCGTGATCGAAATCCAGACGTTCTTGGCGGAACTCGTGGGCAAGTTTGAGTTCGCGCCGACGTCCAAGGTGGGACGGATTCTCCGGGAGCCGGCGTTCGTGATGGTTCCGATGATCGACGGCGAATCCGACTGCGGCGGGCAGTTGCCGTTGACTGTGTCTGTTGCCCCTCAGGAGGAGGATTGACGGGTGACCACCGGAAGAGGATGAAGCCATCTCTTTGTTTTTGTGACCGATGGTATGGAGCCTTGCATGTAGAAGTCATGTATCGTTGCTCAACAAACTGCTTACCTCGCCCATGTCAAACTCAAGCGTTGTCACACGAGCTATATGGGTTTAACCGCCTCGATCCGAGCGCGGGAAAGTGATCGGGTGTAGTAGGCGTCAGTTTGCACGCCGTTCGATGGTGATGACCAAAAAGCTATGACACATCGGTTACAGGCCATAAAATTTACAAAGGTGGGTTTATCGCGTGAACGCCACGAGTACACAAGGGGAAACGAGAAAAGGAAGACATGCCCGCACTTGATGTTAGTCCTCGTACACGATCGAGGCCGGACTTCTGTCGGGTTATTCTCAGGTAAGCAAGCATATGACTCTGATCCTCGGAACCGTACCTCTTCTCCACGCCCTGGGGGGGCCTTCGTAAGCAGTGCAGCCCGTGGTTGCAAACAAAAAGACAAGCACGAGGCATACCTTGTCAATCCAGCTTATCTGTGCCTTCAGCTCTGTCAGGCCAAAGAGCAAAACGACGTCAAAATCCAAACGATAATAATCGTCTCCGTTGAGGGTTCGTTTGGGACGTAAAGTTTGTGCAAGAGAAGAAGTGTCTGCGATTACATTGCACATCGTGGTGAGCTGTGCTGCAACGCATTCGATCGGAAACCATCGTCAGCAGTACGCCTTGACCATTATGACACCGGACCATACCAGGGTGGTCGTCAATCCAACAGGGATTGGGAACATTGCTTCTGCATGCGAGAATGGCTACCCTCACTTGGGTCATTTCAGGGCGCGAATGTCGGGACCGAGAAAACCGTCGGCTAAATTCTTGCTGCTCCGAAACTTGGGCCCCCTGACAGCAAATAATTGCAGGATGGTCAAGGGCTAGCGATCAACACGAACCTTCATCAGTATCGGTTGGAAGACACCCGGCAACTTTTTCCTCCCAGATGCAGACGTGAATTGCTTATGGCTTCTCGCTTCATGATCGGGAAGAGAAGGAATGTAGGTTGTGTTACATTCTACTCCATACGTGAACCTTGAACTTCGCAAACTGACGAGCGGGTCAATGTAAGACAATACAGCGCCATCCGCAACAGCCTTGTTGCTGAAGAGGTGATGAACGTGGCCGAATTCACGTTAGTATACGATACATACGCATGACTGGAAGGCCTGCACAGGTGCACGCCCACAAATACAGGATGCTGCTGAAGTTGGCAATACAAGAAATCACTGGCGGCATAACCACCAACTAGGAAAGCGTGCTAGTACAATGCACCGTCATCACACGAACAGAACAGAACACACGATGACATCTACCTTGATTTGGACTTGCAACCTCGTTGCTGCTTCTCGTTGCTTCTCAAATGCATCTGCGATTGCCTCCACAGACGGCTCAAAGAATTTTGCGACATCCTCTCTGTATGAATGTGGGTAGTAGCCATTTAATTCATGAAACTCCTTACCCGGATAACTTCAGTTGACCAGAACGAATGTCATATTCAGGTTCTTTGTCGCGAACAGTTCCGAATTTGATATATTGCGGGTCATTGGCATCCCGGAACCTCAGCTTGGTGGTCTTGTCGAATACATCCGTCATTTGTTGGACGATGTCATGAGATCCGTACCGAGAGTTGGCAAGTTTGGCTGACAGAACGCGCTCAGACGACAGTCTTCAGAGCATTGGAGAATACGTACCCTTGAGATATGTGCATGCCCTTTGCGTGACAAAGACAGAGCCATGAAGGCGACCTGGGGAGTCGTATATCAGAAAAAGCATAGATCCATCCCAAGAGGCGCTACATTCTGCAGGTGCAACCTCCTTGAATTCTCTTGGGGGTGATAGCTTCACAGAGTAAGCACTCAAATCGATTGTCCCACCTCCGGCATCGATGATGACGATCCCTTGATTCTCTGGTTCCTGCTCAACATCTTCTTCAGGGTCGTCGGATAGAACAATAGGGAGGGTGGAGAGCGAGTCCGATGCCAACACATTCGTGACACAGAAATGAAGGCTGGCTTCCCCCTCCGTTAATAAATGAATTCGATCCATGCCCTCGTCCTCGCTAGGGATCAACCCAGCAATCTCGGCAGCACGACGAATCTGCTGTTGCTGCAGCCCTTCCCATCCGTTCGGGTGGGTGAGAATAAACTCGATCTTGTTCTCTACAGACCTCCACATGGAGGCGCC
>JBBPLU010000364.1:0-22414 GCA_038089935.1 Boletellus emodensis | reverse complement strand
GGAACGACAGTGGTCGGCCCGCGCTCGAGGAGGTCGTCAAGGCGGGCGCTGCGGGGCTCAAGCTGCACGAAGACTGGGGATCCACGCCGGCCGCGATCGCCAACTGTCTGGACGTCGGAGACGAGTACGACGTGCAGGTCAACATCCACACTGACACGCTCAACGAGAGCGGTTTCGTCGAGAGTATGTGGCTTCCCCCCCCCTGAGACGCTGCCGAGAGTTTTCATTTTATTTTATTGTCACCAGGTACGATCGAGGCGTTTGGCGGCCGTACGATTCATACCTACCACACCGAGGGCGCTGGTACGACGGCCGGGTTGACCGTTGATCGTGGCTGACGTGTTCGACTTAGGTGGTGGACACGCTCCCGACATCATCGTCGTCTGTGGACTCGAAAACGTTCTTCCGTCGTCCACGAACCCTACGCGTCCGTATGCGGTCAACACGCTCGACGAGCACCTCGACGTGAGCGGTCGCGCGACACCGCTATGCTTGCTGACTCCCCCTCGTCGGGAACATAGATGCTCATGGTCTGCCACCACTTGGACAGAAACATCCCCGAAGACCTTCGGTTCGCCGAGTCGCGCATCCGCGCGGAGACGGTCGCGGCGGAAGACGTCCTACAAGACATGGGCGCGATCTCGATGATCAGTTCGGACTCGCAGGCGATGGGCCGCGTGGGCGAGGTCGTCGCGCGGACGTGGCGGACTGCGAGCAAGCTCCGGTCGATGCGCGGGCCGCTGACCGAGCTTGGGGATACGGACGAGCAGGACAATGGGCGAGTGAAGCGCTACGTGTCCAAGTATACCATCAATCCGTACGTCGTCCTCGTCTTTTCTCCTTGGGGGGTACGTTGGACGATCACGGACGGGGGCGTTGCAGGGCGATCACGCACGGCATCAGCGACTACGTCGGCTCGATCGAAGCGGGCAAGCTCGCCGACCTGGTGCTCTGGAAGCCGGAGAACTTTGGGGCGAAGCCAGAGATGGTCATCAAATCGGGCGTGATCGTCTGGGCGCAGGTATCGCCTGTTTTTTATTTTATTTTTTATTTTATCGTTGGATGCCCTTACTCATGACGATGCGTTTTTCTCCTTTGGATGACGACGACGAACGTGGATAACGAAAGATGGGGGACGCGAACGCGTCGATACCGACCGTCCAACCGATGTACGGACGTCCGATGTGGAACGCTCTCCCTGTTCCCCGCGATGCGTCCTTGATGACGACGACCGCCGCTGCTGCTGTGGCCGCACACCACTCGCACGTGTTCGTCTCTCGCGCGTCGCTCGAGGACGGTACGATCGCGTCGTACGGGCTCACGAAGCGCGCGGTCGCGGTGCATGGTTGTCGGACGATCACGAAGCGCGCGATGAAGTGGAACGACGCGTTGCCGGACGTGACGGTGGACCCGGAGGCGTACGACGTGCGCGCGGACGGGCGTCTCGTGGACATTGCGCCCGCGCAGCAGGTGGCGCTCGCGAGAGCGTACAACTTTTTTTGATTGGCAGGCGGTGGTGGCGCGATCCGTCCTGGTCTCCATGACCGCTATCTGAGACGTGCGTGAGAGTGGTCTCACCTGATCGTATGCGGACGTGGATGGATTTGTTCACTTGTCGCTGTATTGCCCCGTGAGTAATTTATCACTATGCACAATGTTTGTATAGGTATCTTTTTAGAGAACAAGACTAGTCGTGTAATCACATTTTTTCGTGTCCCGGTGCCCGTTCAGTCCAAACGACAGCAAAAATGAGAGCAATAAAGTAAGCGTACAAGACAAGAGAGGAAGAGCAACGAGGGAGACGCCTCGCGAAAACACATCGATACATACACAGGTCTGCCCTGATTCAGAACGAAAAAAGAGAGACGACTTGAAGGAATGAACAAAAAAACGAACGTGTTGCCGCGTTTAATATACCGTCACGTCCCGAAACAGGGTTGCAGACTCTCCGTTTGCAAACAAACCCTCGTCTGGCCGCACTCGGTGGTGGTGACGTTGGTGGTGGTCCTCACCGTCGTCTTCGTCGTCGGCATGGTGCACCCCGTCGTCCACCACGTACCGATCCGCGACCGCGCTACAGGACGGCGCACCCGCGCGCGTCGACAGCGGGCCTCCCGCTCCGGTGACCGCAGCCACCTCCTCCCACAGACTCTTTTCTTCCTCGTCCATCTCGTACGCAAACGCCTCCCGGATCCGGTTTGCGAGCACGCTTCGCTCCGGGTCGTCCACGACGGACGCGCCACGGAAAGAGACTGCGTGCGGCTTGCCGCGCGGGTGATGCAAATGCTGTCTTCGATAGCGCACCGCGAGCAGCTTCTTGCAGACCGTGTCCCGTCTGCATTCCTGACAGTGCATGCACGTCGTCTCCCAATCGAGCGACTGATAGCCATCACAGATCCTGTCGTGGTGACGACGAGGTGAGCGTGTGCACGACGAGAGCGAACGTGGAGCACGTACGTGCGTGCTCTCCGCGAGAGACACTTGGCATACCGCGGCGACGGGCTGTTCGCCGAGGAGGGCATGCGACGCTGGTATTCTGGATCGGTCGAGAGCGCAGTCGCACTGCGGAGCGGGCTCAGCGGCGATATCACCTTGGGAGAATGTTTGTTCTGGACTGCGTGCCGCAAAAGGCGCGCGAGGTCCGCCCTGGACACGTTGGCGACCGTCTGCCCGTCGCCAAGCAACGTCGCGTCCACAAGGCGCGCGTCGCCGTCATGGGGTGGGGAACACCCCAGCGATTGGGGCGGATCGCTTAGATGTGGCGTTGGGGAATGACGGCGTGATGTCATCATGGACACAGCCCTGTTCCGTTCCGCCCCTATGGGTGGCACGGGTTTCGTGTGCTCAGAGACCCTCAAAGGCTGTGAGCCAAGAGCCAAGGACAACGACAACGAACCCAACGAGAGCAGAGCGGCGTCCGAGTTGCTGCGCCCCGGTTCGGGACGGGGAGGGGAAAGAGTGGAAGGTGGTGGACAGACCAACGCGTCAGTGGCGGGGTCGATGATAGGCTCGTGGATCGCCCGCGTCGATCCAGCGTCTGATCGCCAGAGGTCCTCTGGTGGTCTGGGAATAGACGGTATGGAGCGAGTGCGCGAGCGGATGGGGGGCAGCACGTCCTCGGTCGTCCGTACGTGTCCGGACATGGCCGTCGCGGGTTCTGTGCGGACACAGTGCGGGCCCTGCCAGGTTAAAGTACTCGATTGGAGCAACGTGGCACGTGATGATTCCCAGTTGGGGGAGGCGGGGCAATGCGCTGGTGGACGTTGCGTTACCAGGTCCCGCGCAAGCGTGCTATGCGGTGATCCACTGGGGCCTAGAGCTGGGGTGGGAGGCGGCCATGAGCAGACGGAGGCACTGGATGTGCCGCTACGTCGCATTCCGCAATAGCCGGAACTCACGGGTACTTTTGGGAGCAAAACCCGGAGATCGGATACAGAGGACGGGGTGACGATGGCACGGTGCTCCGCAGACGCGGTCGAGTGGGATGCCCGGTTGCGCCTGTTCTCCGAGCCCAACGTCGACAGCGGATCTAGTTGGAGGCCAGCACGATTCGAGCTCACCCTCTCGGCTTGGAAAAGCAGCGCGACTCACCCAAGGGCACCCGTCTGGCGGGCTGGGTGTGGGCAAGGACCTGACGGCGCTTGAGCTCGAGCTGCGATGTCTGATCCTCGTCGTGCTGGGCAAAGGATCGCTTGGGAGAGAGGGCAGAGTTTTCGATGTGCTTGCCGAGAACGTGGAGTGAGGAAGTGAAGACGGGGGACGGGGAGATCATGTGGGCTGGGTCGGGTGCGAGGTGAAGGTGAAGGCAGAAGCGGACACTGGGGCGCATAAAAGTGTGGGTCCTTTTGCACCGCTTGTGCCATGTGCCGGAGGGTCGCCGACTCCGGAGGCGCATAGCCTGTTTGCGAGCCACCGCTCAAAGCGTCCATCTCCTTGTCACCACCCCTCCCGGCCGACTCATTGTTGCTATCGCCGCTGGCCCTGGCCCACAGCCTCTGCGATATCATTGCAACTAAATTAACTGGATACAAATGGGCGGCGGCTTGTGCTAAACGAGCAGTATCCGCTGTCAGGAGAACGAATCGGGTCATGATGCCACAGCGTGGCCGCTCAAAGTTCCAGGTAGGCATGCAACTCGTCGACTGGATGGAGGGCCTCAGCACCCGAACAGGCCACAGTTTCTGGCAGCGTCGTTGCAGTCGTCTGCGCCGCAAACGAGAGCTGATCGAGCGAATGGTGTCTATGCAAAAGTGGAGAATCTGGCCTCCCCAAAAAAGTGGGGCTGTTGGGGATGGGCGTGATGAACCGGAATCGCACACTACCCTGCGAGGGGCGCCAGGTGGAGTCAATCGTGAAGTAGATCGCATTCCTGTCCATGTCTCCCGACTGAACAAGTGGTCCAGGGGTCGCTAGCTCGCCAGGTGGCGGGGTAGATGGTCCGCTTGCCACCACGACCTCTGGGAACACGTCGGCGGGTCCACGCGCAGCAGGCTGAAGCACAGCTTGGCGTGTCGACAATGCGCTTTGATCACCGAGATTCGGGGCGGACTTTGTGTATCGAAGCTTTCTCCTCAGCCGTTTTTGCGCCATCGCACGCAGTGTGTCGAGTGCATTGGAGGCCTTGCTCGCATCCTGCCTCTCCGCAAAGGGCCTCAAGGTGGGTAAGAAACAGGGTTGCTCGTCATCGAAGGCGGCGACGTTACCTTGCGCTGAGAAACCCCCATAGTCTCCGCGCACCAGTGACTGGGGGCGTCGTGTCCGAAGACGACAGAACGTGCAGAGCGCCGTCGGGTTTGGGTATGGAAATTGGTGCCAGGATCCGACGCGGGGTGGGGCTTGGACTGCGCCATCGTCTGCGATGTGCACGCTTTCAGGCTTGCGATCAGCCACAGGTTGCAGACAAGGACGCGTCGGTGGCACTCACCGCGCTCAAGCCCGCTTCGTTCCAGAGATTGTGCAGCTGCCTCATCTCGTACTCCGACACCGTGTCCTCGACCTTTATGGATGGGTGCACACTGTCAGTGTTTGGAAAGCACACGGTCCTTGAAGAGGGTATGGGCACCTTGCATGTTGCTGGAGTTCCACAGCCGTCCACGTCGATGGGGATGTCCGGAAGTACCTTTTCTCCTGCAAGTGCAAAAGGTATCGACATGGCGGTGCTCTTGCGGGGAAGATTGCAGCGAGAGACAGCTGCGCACACGCAAAAGAGCACCTTATAGGCATGGCTGGACGAAAGAGTGTGGACTTGCCGCCTAGCGGACGCCTTTGTTAAAGCCCACCGCGTCTGTCACGTGACACGTCCACCTCGCTTCCTTCGCTTCCGCCCTCCATCTCGTCGTACCCCGACAACGCTCAGAAATCCGATCCTTCAAGGTTTTCAATATGACGGGATCGTGTCCATTTTTGGTCGGTCGCAGTGTTTCTATCCTCTTCGCCCACCTGATGGACCTCGAGATCGTAACGTGTGGCCTTCCCTTCCGGCCCAGTTAAAGTCGACTAGCTGCACCGTATCCGTCCCTTTCGGATTCATAGGGTGTCCACGATGGCGTGCCCTCCACACCGATGTCTCCACAGTAAACAAATTGTGCCGCATAGCCCGCCGACGCTGTCATTGTGTGCACCTTTTCCCCATGTGACGCAACAGGCTTGACAACGGTCCTCGGGACCGCCCTCAAGGGACCGCGTGCGACACGTCGTACATGCATGGGAAGCCTCGAGTGGCAATCGGTATCCGAACCGGACCCCTGAGGGTGCCGCTGTCACACATCACGCGTCGGGAGATGGACGGAACCGAGTGTGAGCAATGTCCCCCGGAGTTTCTGAGTCGTAAGGTGCTCTGCGCTGAATGTCTTCGTACCAGGAATCTCGCCGTTGGGTTGACACGCGCATAGAGTGTCATTCGGTGGTGCTGAGGACCGTCGTGGGTGGCACACGAGGGGGGGTCTGTGAGTTGCTGGCTAACCCGGTTTTCATCCACGATGGCATCCATGGTCCAACCTCGCTCGAGGGGGACAACGTGGCGTCAGCAGGGAAGAAACATAGACAAGACCCTTTACACCATCCTGACATCATGTCCGTTTGTGTGAGAAGGCGGGGCCTCCTCCTTTGCTCAACTCGCTATTCGCCTTGCCAAGGACCAAGCATACTGTCGACCCTCGGGATGAACCGAGTACGACGCAATCTAGGGCGTTGTGGATATTCTTGGATCTGGGTCGATGGCTTTGTCCAAAAAGGATGTGAGACGAGGTGTTCCTCGTCATGGTGAATCCGGCCGACGCTGCGAACAAAGTCATCGGGCAAGAATCAAGCGCCTTGCTGGAAGAGTATGCAAACGCCGGATTGTACAACCGGATGAGAGGAACTGCCGTTTTGACACCGGTTTGTTCACGGTCACACGACAATACAAGAACCTCTCAGGTCTGGCTTCATGTCGCTTGTTTTGGCAGCTATGGACAGGGGGGGACTGTTTGGCCCAAAGGTGACCGCGCAGGAACATTGATTGGACAACACTTCTTGATAGATGCGTGGTTGGTCGCAAACGAACTTTCTGGCAAGGAGGGTATCTCTGATCCGTGAAGACAACGAATGCAATCCAAATTATCACGCAGTGGACCAAGACGAAGGCATCGGGTTGGAAAGTTCTTGTTGAGCGCGAGGCTGTCTTGGAGGAAGCGGCTTTCTTGGGAATTGGAAGCGACACTTCGTCATCGCTGCTGAGCGGTGATTATTCAGTATCCCGGACACCGACGAGGAGCCCTGGAAGGTGGATCGGCGCTGCTCGGCCGGACCGTGCCGATGAGCCGATGTTGGGTAAACGATGGTCCGCTGGCTGATCCGCGGGGACTGATCGATCATGTGCAGTCTTCTTGCATCCACATCGGGAGCATCGTCGGTCTTTTGCTCAAGTGGCTTTGTCAGCTTCGTCGCGATTGCCCTGCTCGGCGGTGGACGAGTGCGACGATCGGAGCGTGAATCCGCGTATTTAAGCCGAACAACATCGCTCGCCCTCCCACGCACCGCCCACGATGCCCACACGCTCAGCGGACGAGGAGACGCCCTTGCTGGACGTGCAGAAACCGAAAACGGGCAGGACTCCCTTGCCCTGGCGTCAGTTCACCATCATCCTCTTCCTTCAGCTCGCGGAACCACTCACCTCACAGGTCATCGCCCCCTTTGCCCCCGAGGTGCGTGCCTTCTCTGCCGCTTGCTCTTCATTCACCTCCTTTCCAGCTCATCCGCGACATTGGCATCACGAATGGTGACGAAACAAAGGTCGGGTTCTACGTAGGCTTGCTGGTACGTGATCTCCCCGTCCATTTCCGGTCCCCATCCTCAGCCCTCGACGCCGTAGCATTCCCTCTTCTTTGCAACGCAAGCCCTCACCGTGTTGCACTGGAGTCGCTTGTCGGATCACGTCGGTCGGAAGCCCGTCATCCTGGTCGGTCTATTCGGCTTGTCTGCTTCCATGTACTGTTTTGGTCTCTCCAAGACCTTTTGGGGACTAGTGTTGAGGTACGTCACATTCGCCACGTCCATCTCCGTTGTTTGCTTACATCGCCTTCCTGTTTAGCCGATGCCTGAATGGCGCCTTGAACGGAAACATTAGTGTCATGAAGAGCATGATGGTGGAAATCACAGATTCCACAAATATGGCACAGGCATATGCATATCTGCCAATAGCCTGGTCCGCTGGCTCTACCTTGGGGTGAGTCCTCTGTCGCAACCTACAGTCTTGCTCACCTGATCACACCCCTCGTCGATAGTCCTTGGATTGGCGGTTCGTTGTCGAAGCCCGTGGAACAGTTTCCCAACATTTTCGGTGGGTGGGGCTTTTTCGAGACGTATCCCTATTTCTTGGCGTGTGCCTTGCCCGCGACGTATTCCGCCCTTTCCTGGTTGATTGCATACTTGTGGCTGGACGAGGTGAGCACGCAGCAGGCTTGTCTTTCGTTATCATATCTGCCTGAACGTGATGCGTGTCACCAGACCCTTGAGAGCCGTACCTCGCTGGCCCAGCTGATCAAATCCAAGTTCAGCAAGAAGCCTGCCAGGGACAGTATACCGGCTACCCCCGACTCGTCCAGCGGAACACTAGCAGATGAGCACGATGGGGAGCTCTCGCAGCTAGATAACTCACCACCGCCGTTGCGCGCCATCTTGATACCACGTGTGCTTATCGCTGCAGGAAACTATGCGACCCTTGCTCTCCTAGACGTGGCATTCCGCACCGTGCAGCCGCTCTTCTTTGCTACTCCGATAGAGCTCGGTGGTCTTGGGCTCGATCCACCGTGCATCGGCTACATCCTCTCCATCTATGGCGTGTTGAACGGGTTGTTCCAGATCTTTCTCTCTGCGCATCTGCATGATTGGTTCGGTTCAAAGACGATTTATTATGTCTCTCTTGTTTGCGCCATTCCCAACGTGCTCACTCTTCCGTTGCTCAACGCTGTCGCACGAGTGCAGGGATTGAGTTGGATGGTTTGGTTCCTCGTCGCAATGCAGGTCGTGCTCACGATCATGGCGTATATGGGATATAGTGGGTCCTCGTTTGCTCATCTCGAGGTTCATACACTAAGCGACGAGTCTATAGCCAGCGTGTTCATTTTTGTCGCGGAAGCCTCTCCCGATCGGAAAAGTCTTGGAGTTACTAACGGACTCGCCCTGTTGTTCGTCTCGATCATGCGTGCCATCGGGCCTGCCTCGGCCACATCCATGTTTTCGATTTCTATCCAAAACCCCGAGCACGCATGGTTTGCGTACTATTACATGATACTTCTCGTCGCCATTGGCATCGGCAACGCATTGCTACTCCCACGAAGGTCTCATGTCACTCAACGAAACTAGAATGTCTCGCTTTCTGCACGTTTCCATCTCCCGTGCTCTTGCGTTTCTTCCTGGTTTTTGCATATGATGTGATCCCCCCGTTTTAGGAAATCATGTCAACACTCACGGCGTCGCATTATTCACGTCGCACCTTTTCTCTCGTCGTTCTGATCTCGCTTCCGATCCGAAAATGTGTACGTCTTGTTTCCAGTTTTCGTGCTGCTACGGTAGTCTTCAATGTATGTAGCGACAGTAAAGACCGAGATGATCCATGGGGTCATTGAAAGAATGAAAATGATTTTCCCTGTATGCGTTCGAGGGATGTCCGCTCGAGTCTTGGTGATTGGCGTGAAAACTTGGAACAGTAGACGTTGTCATTACCAAATAGATAGATAGATGAGCAGCAGATACAAGCCAACAGATACGTAGAGGAGACGTGAGAGATGCCAACTAGCGGTTCGTGTGTACACTACAAAGACAACAAAGGGGAGGGTGGCGCGGAAAACGTGCAGAGCGTGTATGATACAACAAACATGCGAGACAGCCGGAAAAAAAAGGAGGGGGGAAAAGAGAGAGGGAGGAGACCTGCGCGTTCAATACTCGGCTCCCACCACCGCAGACAGGATCTCAAACACCTCGCTCTGTCTCTCCCGGAACGTCTTGACCCGCGAGATCTGCAGCGCGAGCGCATTGATCCGGTTTGAGAGCGAGACCGTGCGGCCCTCGACGCTATCCCGCCTCTGCGGGTGATGCGCATGACGGTCCCCGTTTCTGCGCGACGGTGACGTCGACGACGAGGACGCGCGACATTGTATGCCCTCTTGGAGCAGCCGCCGGAGCAGGTCCAGCCGGGGCTCCAACGCGGGACCATCCCCGTCCTCCCGCTGGGCAGCCTCGATCGCCGCCGCCGTGTCCTCCTTCCGGATCTTCTTGGCCTGCTTCCCAATGTCCCCGAGCTCGACCATGAGCGGCTTGAGCGCGTCGGGACACTCGTCGAGCGTCACGCGCATGCCCGGGCCTTCGACGGTGCCGTCGGGCCGTATGGCCCACGAGGCGACCTCGAGGATCGCGAGCGAGACCGAGGCAAAGTAGGCGCGGGGCGGGTCTCGTTTGAGGAGCCGGCCGAGCGCGACGTTGCCCGCGAGCACGTCCCCGAGCGCGGCGTAGAGGATCTGGCGGATACGCTCGAGCGCGGGCGAGTCGTGAGGGAAGAGCACGGGCGAGGGCGTACGCGGCGGAAAGACCGAGCGCGCGGGAGACGTGAGAGGTGGCTTGGCGCTGTCCTTGTCCTTGGCATCGCCCCTGTCGGAGGAGTACGCGGGGGGTGGGACGAACGAGGTCCTGACGGTGAGCCTGGCACCACCGCCGCCGGCGTCGAGCGCGGCTTGGATGTCACTCGCGTAGCGGTCCTGAAAGGACCGTCGCTGGGATATCTCGATCGCTACCGCACGCAGGTCGGCGGCGATCCCCGAGATTTCGGGGATGAGCGGCTGCGTGAGTGGCGGGAGGCCGCAGATGACGCGGGCGAGGTCGTGCTGGTATTCTGGCGCGAGGTTCTGGATCTTGGGCACGTTGGAGGCCCAGACGCGGAGGAAGCCGAGGAAGGTGGGTGGACAGTTGGCTTCCGTGAGTTCGCGCGGTGGAGCCGATTTGGAGCTCCTGGGGAGTGGCACTGACGGTGGGAAGGTGGTGGAGCGCAGGGCCGCAAAGTAGAGGCAGAGGGCTGGGCCTTGAGGACAAACGTGGGTGAGGGAAGGGGGCGTTGGAGATCCGAATACGGTGCGCACCAGTGATCATTAGATCGGCCTCGGCATTGGCGAGCACTTCTGGCTCGAGAAGACGCTCGACCTTTGCATGTGTGAGCGAGGACTTGAGGTAGCTGTGGAAGCTGTCCTGGACGTACGCCTCCGTGAGCTTGTGTTCGTCGTGGTCCATCGTCGCGCGGACGCTGCGGTGCCCATCGAGTTTTTTTACCTAAAGCGGTGCTGATCCTGCTTATGTCATCCAGGACACACAGGCTGTTGCTCGCCAGTGCGGTGACGTATTCGCGCAGCCATGTGTAGCAAAACGACCCTGGCCCGTCAGAGGCCCTCCTTGCACCCGTCCCACTCGCCTCCCGCACCATGTCTGCGTACATGCAGAAAGCCGGCCTTAAGCTCTTCAAGAAACATCTCGAGTCATACGCGCCCCCCGACCCGCTCTACGAGTACTACAGTGACGCCAACGGCAAGCAGCGTCGCAAAAAGGTGATCTCTCTATTTTTGACCTCGTTGCGTGCACGTTTCAGTGGGTTGATTTCCTCTCTCTCTCGCGTTCACTCTCTCTTTTTCTCGTTTCCCCTTGCGTGCATGTGCCTGTCTCGTCTGTTCTTAGCGCGAGGTCCCTCCCGGAATTTCGTCCCGCGATGCTCAAATTCTGAAAGCGGTTCAGCGCCGCGCACGCTGTCTCGACAAGAGCTTCAACCTGTGCGGCCTCCAGTTTGGCTGGACCGTCATCATCGGCATCATCCCCGGCGCAGGCGGCGTCGCGTGCGCCGCGCTCAACTACGTCCTCGTGGTCCGCAAAGCCCGCCAGGCGGATCTTCCCTCGTGGCTCCTCGGCCGGATGCTGTTCAACAACACCGTCTCCGCGCTTGGTGGCGTCGTGCCCGTCGTGGGGGACATCGTCATCGGCATCTACAAGGCCAACTCTCGGAACGCGATGCTCCTGGAAGAGTATCTGCGCGTTCGGGGTCAGGAGTATATCCGACTGCAGGCCGAGCAAGAGGCCGAAGCGAGGGGTGGCCGGACCCTCCCGAGCGGTGGTGCTTCGCGCAACGACATGGAGCAGGTCAAGCCTGGAGCGGGCATGGCCGAGGTTGGACGGGCCGTCAACTCGCTCCTGTCACACAGAGGAAACAAGCGGGTGTCCGAGTCCCCCAGCCACGGGGGGCGGTTCGTCGAGAACATCAACGGCTAATTGGAATGGTACGCGCGTGCGGACATGTTTTTGGATCAGGGAGTTATGGTGAACGACGGTTTTGGATACGATATCATTGTATGGCTGTATGGTGCATTGGATTTTTTTTTCGATCAGGACTGCATCGCGACTCACGGGCTACATGCGACATGTGTAATTATATCCAGTGCATGACCGACTGCTCTTCGGTGTTTTTTTTTTGTTTCTATTCTTTGTGGTCTTCGTTTGGATGTTCATCCTTCAATTTGTTTGTTTTTCGGTGCTAGTTGGTGCTACGATAACGGTTGTCGAACATGATGCAAGAGGGCATCGCCGAGGCGATAGCTCTGCTCTTACACGTCCTTATCACTTGGGAAACGATTTATCGTCGTGAGGTTAATACATGCAGCTTCTGAGCGAGGAAGAGTTTCTTATCAGAACCAGGAAGTGCCAGGCTGTCAATGCGCTCATAGTACTGGTGTCAGAACGTTCTTTCGGTAGAACCAGACTCGTGAATCACGATGCCGGCTTAAACTCGGGTTTATTGTCCGCATCTAGCGAGAATGGCTTTGCTCCGCCAGAAAAAATTCGTTCAGCGGATTCTGGATGATCGATAAGGCGGCGACTGCCAGGACCTGCTCGCCCACTCGCATACGGTATGGCTTCCCTCCTCTGGGTTTCAACACGTCGCACTCGTTCGTCGTGGCAAACGCTAACCAGGGTTCATCGGTGCGTGGATAATCTGGAGATCCAAACCAACCTAACCCTGACTTTCCAGATTAGCCTCGACCAAGAACAGAGAGAGGTTACGTGGTTTCACAGCCCCGACACGCTAAACATCATGCCATCAAAAACTGTTTCATTTATAGTACACCACCAGGCAAGTCGTTGTCTCTGCAGGCGAAAAAGGTGGGGGGGAAAGAAAGTCTCCCCTCTCCCTTCCGTTTATTTAGCGAAAGTACGAAGGCGTGCTCCCGTGTGCTTTGACGATCTTGTGGGCTTCGTCCAGCGCGTCGACGACCTCTTGCGGGAGGGGTCCCTTTGCTGAATCGTCGCAGTTGGCCTGCAGCTGGGCGGCGCTGCTGGCGCCGAGGATCACACCGTCGCTCTCTCCGAGCACGGAGTGGTGCTGGCACCATCTCAGCGCGATCTCGGTCAGGCGTAACCCGTGTTTTTCCTACAAAAAGGACGACGGCGGTGAGAACCGACCGCTTGCGACCGAGACGAGAAGGAAGATCGTACCGCGACGTCCCTGAGGAGCTCGAAAGCCTTGAAGTAGCCCTCGTGGAAGTAACGCGAGCGGTACACCTTGCCCAATTGCGTGGTGGGGTCGAAGCGACCGTGGTCCCCCGCTTGGGCTTCGGGCGAGGTGATTTTCCCCGCAAAGAAACCGCCGCTGAGCGAACATGGAGCGTGAGTAGCGTGGCCCATCAAGCAGAAGAAAAAAAAAAGGACGCACGCCAGGGGGTTGTAGATGGCCAGTCTGATCCCGAACTTGCGGCAGCAGGGTACTAATTCGGGTTCGATCTCGCGCGTGACAGCGTTGTACATCCTGCGCACGTCGGTCAGCGCACGTCTCTCCCGAGTCGACCTGTAACTCACGGTTGATGGATCTTTGGCAACACATAGCCGTTGGCCTTGCAGATCCCGACGACTTCGGCAACCTGTTTTTCTCGTCAGTTCTCAAGGTCGTGGGAAGGAACGACGGGGGGTTTCTTTTCCCACGCACTTCCCACGCCGAAAAGTTGCTGAGACCAAAGATCTCGCTGGAAGGTCCGAGTCACGACGACACGTCCAAGCAGCATCGCGAGGGGAGGGGAGGACCACTCACAATTTGCCTTCTTTATGCAGGTTGTTTATCTCTCGCAAGGTGTCTTCGAACGGGACGCTGCGATCGGGTGCGTGCAGATACAGAACGCGAACCTTGTCACGTTTCAGACTCTCGAGGGACGATAGGAATATGCTCCTCAGGTTTTCTGGCGAGTGATCGCCAGGCGTGGTCGGGAACACCCTCCATACAAGTCGCCATCAGCGCATCGCGTACCGCTGATCCAGAACAGGAGATCTCACTTGGTGTCGATCGACGCGCCTCGCAAGTCGAGTTGAGACAGAATCTAGCCACGCGCGAAAGAGAGAGAGAGAGAGAGGCTTGAGCACGCACACGTCAAAAACCAAGCGTCGGGCGCAGACCGCCCACCTGTTCTGTGGTCCCGTCGCCGTACCGGTTGGCCGTGTCGAGCTCGGAATGACCATGGTCGAAGAAGACGTCGAGGATTTCCTGGGACGCCGTCAGCGAGGAGATGCGCGAGCCCATTGTGCCCTCGGCTGCGATGGTCATGGTCCCCTTTTCACCGTCAGTCTCTGTCAAGACGTACGATCGAGCGCGCTTACAAAGAGGAGCGGAACGCGGGTCGGCATGGTGTGGCGATCTCGAACGTCGGTCGTGGAATAGGTGTGCTGATATTGTCGAGCAGTAGGATGAGAGGTCAGTGCTTCAGTGTCGCTTCAGTGACTGGCTTGTTGGGAGCTCAGGGAGAGAAAGCCGAGTGCACTGATGCACCCAGCGACCGCTATTAATCTGGCGGAGCAATAGAGGCAGGGGCAGGGAGAAGCGCCCGCGTGCACACGCGGCCTTCGGCGGCCACTGGCAAAAGTGACGAGCGATAGTATGACTCCAATGAAACCTTGCTTTCTAACGTGTGACCCCAGGCCGTAATGATCGGGTTTCAATGATCCCTTATCTTGCCGTGTCGGGCCACAAACAGGATTGAAACAGTCTGGAATACGGATCGAATGTGGGCTAGGTATTGTTACACGCCTAGACAGTCGCCTGGAGCTGGTATGGCAAGGGAGACATGCGATATCCGCGCCCCATCGCAACGATCAAGACTACCTCTCTGCTACCCGGTGTGTACGATGATCGTGCGAGAAACTTGGGTGAGTGAGACTATTGGCTCAGGGTACCGCGGGAACAATCATGGCGCTAACAATCGTTAGTGCTGCACTGCATAACCAGCCTTTAACTGGCTCGCCATTATGATCCTCCATTTTACCGCTCGTCAGTTGAGAAATCAAGCTGCCGCTGTTATATTGACGAGCACAACACGACTGAATATTCTGGCTAGTGCAGTACCAATCCGAACGTTATCAGTGCAGCTTTGCCATGCGTTCCACAAGCACAGGTCGCCCTCGAACGCCCAGCTTTGTAATCTCACTTTCCAAAAACTATGCGGCGGTGTGCAGGTACAGAGTATTCGGGCAGTCCGCCTCACCGCCGTCGCTGCATGCTACTGACTGATCTGGTCGCATGATACCTCATAGGGCGAAACCATCAGGGGCTAACGCCGCCTTATCCGCAGTAGCCACACGAGTGTTTTGTGGATTCTCCACTGTGCCTGTACAGTATTTGGTCTTTCCCCAAACATTTGCAGTGATTGAGCGCCAAAAGGCTATCCGTTTTAGTATCAGATCACTAGGTGCACTGGTGCGCACACAGGCGATTGGCAAATCAACTTTACCCGGCGAAACACCGGTCAGAGTATAAAACCCCAGGATTTTCCACAAGCCCTGTTGTCGGAACGAGCGTCTCTTCCTCAAGGGTTTCGTCATGGTTCTTAAGATTCATGGTCATGCCGTCGCACCTCTCGTCAGGCTGGTAGCAGAAGTGTGCAAGGAGAAGCAAATACCTTACGAGGTCGTCCATGTCGCCGTGTACAAAGGGGAGCACAAGACGCCCGAATTCAAACAGTTCCACCCGTTCGGTCAGGTTCCGTACATCGTGAGGCATACACATCCCTTTATGCGCTGGGTCGAAAGAGTTCGCTGACGACCATTGCGTGCAAAATCAGGACGACGACGGTTTCATCCTATACGAGGCCCGAGCCATCTGTCGATACCTCGTCAAAAAGTACGAGGGACAGGGCACACCAGGCCTTGTACCGACCGATCTCAAGAACGAGGCGTTGTTTGAGCAGGCTGCGTCTGTCGAGTATGCCAATTTCTACCCGTTTGCCTTGGGGCTCGCCACAGAGAAGATAATCAAGAAGTGAATTGATGAATTCCTGTCGAATCCGAAAGGAACTCACGCATTGCTGCAGGCACCGAGGCTTGCCCGCGGATGAAGCAAAGGTCAAGGAATATATCGAGAACTTGGGCGCCAAGCTCGATGTATACAACACCATTCTCGGCAAGCATTCCTACCTGACGGGAGAAGTGCGTTTTCAAGCCATCTTCCAAGACCGATCATGCCAAAACGTCCTTTTGCAGAGCGTGACATTGGCGGACCTGTTTCATCTCCCATACGCAACCATCGTGATCGAAGAACTAGAACTTGGTTCTAGCGTGCTCGAAAACAGGCCAAACGTTGCACGGTGGGGCCCGCAGTCCTCTTGAATCAGGTTTTCACAGCTAATGGACCATCCCAGGTGGTGGAACGCGATATCAACGAGACCAGAATGGCTGGCGGTCAAGGCCAGCGCCTGAAGTGTGTGGTCGTTCGATATTGCGAGGTTCGTTGGTGGGGTCGAAACAAGTACGGTGTGCGACATGTACTTTGAGCCCATAAATCAGTATGACAGGATTTTCAGCTATGTTCCAGGTGTTTCGGCGCCAAAGGGGGATTCAATCTCCGCCCAAACTTAAGTAGTTATATGGACGTGGAGCCTTGTTCCGGAGTGATGTCACGACATGACGACATGGGAAAACTTGAGTGGCACGACGAAACTGAAAATTGAAGGAGTGCCCACCTGTCACCTTCCCTATCACTCTGCTGGCATGAACAGCAAGGACGACTTCTCACCTGAGGAACACCAAATGACGGACCAGGGTATCTCGGAGACGTTAATAGAATGCTGTGTCTTGCTTATGGCGCGTTCCTCTTGTCGCAACTAGGCCAGCGCACGCACATAGAGGTCGACGAATGGCCATACTTGGTAGAAAATGACCCCGCGCTGCGGAACATGCTGCTCAAAGGACAGGAAGAAGGGTATAGATCAGTACGCCTTCTAAGTAAGTGATCATTGTTATTCACTCGTTGCACGACTGACGTCTGTGCAGAAAGTCTCCGTAAGCCCAACAATGAGCGCATGACGACTAGCGCCATCAGCGTGTCCACTGGAGGTGTGCCACACGCTTCCTGACTTTCAACATGGAAGGTCATCGATTCATCAATGATGCCAAACATAATGCATAGGAGGCATTGGGGCCAGAGGGACCTATGGATGTTGACAGGGACGAGTAGCATTCAGACAACCGCAGCCTAAAAAATGTTGGAGTAGGTACTATCGAGGATGAATCGACTGGGTTTTATGTGGACGACAATTCGCGCACCCCCGGTTCCACATAATCGCTGCCAATCACACACGATGTCATGCCATGAGTATTCGAGTATGCTAATTATCAGCGGAGTCCTGTGTGCTGCAGAAGATACATTATGTACGTTGGACGTGGACGCTGAGCACGACTTTGCATACCGCATTCTGAAAGGCTATGAAACCTCTTCCATATCGTCGTCATTATCTTGCATTCCAACATCAGCGTCCGTGCCGCTGCCCAGACCAGGAACGTTCTCAGCTTTGACCTACAGTGGAGAGACTCAATGGGAGACGTGAACGTGCTCCACTTACCCCTTCCCTCGCCAAGATTTCCGAAAGCTCCCACATGTCGTCGTATTCCCCGCTGCGGAGCGTCGCAATCTCATCCAGTATTTCTTTGAGACAAACTCTAGGTTGTTGAGTTCGTTCCCTCGAAGGTTTAAAACTCCAACACGGCTGCTCGCGAAAGAGCTGGAGCAACATATCGAGCAACTAATTCCGTTGCAGATGCGCCATGCGCTCGAAGGTCCTCTTGACAAGTTTTGGTTTGCTTTTCCGGACGTTGTACCTCTAGTTCGTGCACTGCTTGGGCGAAAAAAAAGCGAAACAGAGAGGAACTGACAATCACACCAGCAAAGGAGCTAACGGTGACGCCAATGCTCGGCCTATTGATTCCGCCACGACCACCACTGAGGCCCGCCTCTTCGATCATCCGAATTTGTCTCTGCGGGGTGTTGTACGCTCTGCTCTTTTCTCGTGTCTATCGTCTGTGTGACTCATTGAAGAGCGACCACGGATTATACTCACGCTTGATACCCCTAGTCAAGACAAGATTGTCGTCCGTGCACAGGGGTTGTAGGTGTGTGCTACGGCCCTGCGGCCCCTGCCTGGAGGGGAGGCGGGGTCTCTGGGACGTTCGACGATGACGAGTTAATTTTCGACGGCCTCGTTCACCATGCCCGGCTCATACCTATCCACGTGAAGGCCGTTCCCTCTGACGGGTATGTATGCCGCGTCCGGAGGCAAAGAAGATAGGTTCGCAGGACGCAGGACAAGGGGTCATGTCGTTCGGGTGGCAAAAAAGGGATATCTGCGGTGACCGTCCCGAAGGGCCGACAGCGTCCTGGTAGATACGTATCGTAGCGAGGTGGAAGTCCTCTTTGTCAATGGTGTCATCAAGTGTTTGGGTATCTTGTGCAAGACGAACACGAGACGCGTGAATACGTGACCGAGTGTTCCAAGTTGGCTGGATCGGTCCAAGGCTTACCTTGACAGACCCTCCCATTGAATGATTCCCTCTATCCAACATGAGCTCTTCCGGGCCGGGCTGTGAGTATTTGAATCCTCGTCCTGAGGTCCGTTTCTTGTTCGGGCTGGATGGCGCCCCAAGCTTACGTAAGTTAGAAAAGCGTGGGAAGAACGGTCTCAAAGCCGCAGTGACAGCCGCAAAATAGAAATCGCAGCAATGTACATATTGCCGGCTTCGCCGCGCCAGCGGTTCCTTGAGTATTGACGGCATGCCGTTTCCTCTCCGAGATCGGGAATTGTCGTAGGCACTGAGGCGTTTTCAAGCCTAAAAAACACCTGTTTTGACTCTCCTTGTGGGTTACGGCGCCACGGCCGCATCACGATGGACTCGGACGCCGACCTTCTTGCGTTATATCAAGAAGACTGGGTACGAAAGTGAGTCTTGGTATGCCCGGTAGCTCGGGCTGATGTCCTCGTAAAATCTCGTAGGTATCTCAGTATTGCCAGCTATGCTTGTCTGGTGTATGATCATACCTTGACTTTGGACAAGGAGGTGGGTCGGGATTGCTGCGCACGCACATGGAAGTAATGCCATGGATACAGGTTGAATTCATCTGGCACGCTCCTTGGACACTCACTAAGGCAGTCTTTCTTCTCCACCGATATGGGAATCTCGTTTGTCAGACCGGAATCCAACTCGTCAAGTTGGTGGATGTGGTAAACAATAGTGCAGATGTAGGATCAAATATCAGGCATTCGGTATATTTCTCTTACCCTCTGCCCGAACAAATAGTATTGTGGTGGGGTGCCCAACATACCGCAGGCGGTGTATGTGATCTTTTCCCAGGAGTTTGTGCACAGTGAGTGTAGTCTCTGATGCATTGGCGTGTTTATTTAAATTCCCTTTCAGTTCTTGTCCTCCTACGGGCCTGGGCAATATGGGGTTGCCGACGACGGGTAGCCATGACACTTATCGGCAGTTATTCCCTTTATTTTTTAATCTTCACCCTCATGGTAGCCTTTAGCACCGTGTCTCTTTCCAGTAGGTCTACTCTTCTCCCATCACTTTGAACTTGATAGAATTGCCGTTTACTAGTTCGCACATTCAAGTACGCAGATCTCCCGGAGATTTGCATATTGGTAGTTTCGCGTACGTGCCTCATCACTTCTTCATCAAACATTCATCTTACTACTGCTGTGCCATGTTGGGAATGATTTCAGCAAACACGGTACGCGTTTCTTATGGTTCGTCTTGTACGATTGGCTCAACTGACTTATTCAGTGGCTAATCTCCGTCGTGAAGCACGTCTCAATACAACTTGGCGAAACATTCTCACCCACTGACCAGTGTTTGCTTCAAACAGTGCCTGTCAAGACACTGTCGTATTTACGGTTACAATGGTATCACTCTGGCGACATTCGCGGAACTCCAAGCATCTGTACCCGACCTCTCTCCTTATCTTACTCGTCCGCGATGGTGAATTGTGATGCTTCGATGGCATTAAGCGCAAACTTAGAGTGATGTTCTGAATCATACAGCCATCATCTTTTATACCGCTTGCCTCTTTTTCTCTGCATTTAATGCTGTAACGTGGTACGTTGTCTGCTTGACTTCCATCCACAAGTGTTCTTACTCACAATGGACAATAAGGAGCATCTACCGGTCTGTAAGTCTCACCCTCTCTATCAGCCCGACCCATACGCCCTCTGAAGTCTGATACACTTGGACTCTAGAGACCGGCAACTGACTTGTGCGCAACGTGAGTAAAAGAAATCAAGTACAATCTCTCGATCCGGCTCCTTGAGGATAAACGACGTGTCTTCCCTTCCAGATTTTCCGTGAACCTGCTTTCCATCGCTGGACACAGGCTCGTGCTCAACCTCCGTGGCTTCAATGTCCGGACGTACGGGTCACATTCACTGAGCGCGGAGGTGGACAGGCAGCTACAAATGTTTGAAGATGGCTCGCGGCGGCTCGAGTGGCGGAATGCACGAACGACCCGGTCTAGGAGTAACACTCGAGTTGAAGATCTTGGAGCAGACACAGACGAGGACGTTGAAATGGGTGTTTTGAACCACGGACGGTCGAGCGAAGCGAAGGATGCTGACTTCACGATCGGGGAAGGTCTCATGTTGGGGTGACGAGCACTGACGATGATGGGTATGTTTGCATTCCTTGGTAAGCGGAGGGGGGACGGGGTTTGAGGTTTGAAAACGCTGAATACGATCCATCAGGATCAGGTTGAGGGCTATACCAACGTCTTCCATGGTCGCATACACGATTCGACCCTACGCTAGTGGTGGCTCATGCGCGATTGGTCGACGAAGCCTGTATGAATAGAGCAAATGTATGTCATTCTCCGAGAACACATTCCGAAAAGATTTTCCAGAAAGGAGGGGCAAAGCCCTGGACGAGCCGGGAAATCGTTTCGGCGTGCGCACATGTATGTATACATCGTTGAATCAATTACAAGGAGTGCACACCGCGCGCTAAATTGATGTGTAGGCCGAGCTTCTCTCAGGGGTACATAGCTAAAGCCTTGTACACTGTCCTCAAATGCATCTCTCGAATCAAGTAGTCACATGGTTTTTTGACTTGTATTCGCCAGGTCGTACCGGACCAACGTCGCAAAGGGCAGCCTGCTAGGGTGTTTTATCGGAAATGTTTGCATGACCTTCGGTTCCCGTGCGCATTGAAAACTCGACTAGTTGGCCAACTAGTGGCCGCGCTTGAGATCCGATGTAAGAAACTGGGGAATTTTGTGAGGTTGTAGTTCCGCACAAGAAATTGGGGTCAAGGCCCATCAGTGTAAAGTATCAGCTTGTCATGACTGCATTCCGGTATTCTTGCGGCACCGCAACCATCAAATTGAGTCATGCGCGCACTGCCCCGCCAGCGAATCCCTAATATGTACCTGCACTTGTCGCGCCCAGCAGGCTGCAGCTCTCACGACTTTGCCACCCATGCCAATTTTCGACCCGCCTCTCCTCGGCGATGGGAGCGGGAATTATAGGATACACTTGATAGGAAATAGTGGTGCGTTTACCACACACAAGTCCTTCTCAGTACACTCGAGGGAGAGCTTTCAGGAACAGGAAAGGTGAGTCAGACTGAGACTTGACATGCCGCTCGCAAGACACAGCAAAAATATGTTTACCATCTACCAAAGACTACTCTCGGTGCATACCTCGCCGCGAAGTTGGACATTCCTCACATTTCCCTCGACAAAATCGCCTGGAATCCTGGATGGCAGAGAATGCCAGACGATGAATTCAGAGAAAAGGTGACTACCCTAATGGCCAAGGACGATACCCGTGGCTGGGTCATCGATGGAAATTATCATGTATTGGGAACACTGGTCGCTGATAATGCGACAGACATCATCTGTGAGTTCGTCAGAGGTCGTCGTGTTTCTCTGCCACACCTTCAATTCAATAGGGCTAGATCCACCGCTGTGGTATTACTTTCCTCGTCTCCTCTGGCGCACGTTTACGCGTCTCGTTGGACTCACTGCACCGTGCGCTGAAGGATGTCGGGAGACTTTGGAAGAAGTTTTCTCGAGCAGGAGTATCGTGTGGTTCTGCCTGACCAATCATGCCATTGCCAGGACGAGGTATACGGAGTGGTTGTCACGGATGGGCGTCAATGTCGGAGGGAAGATGAGACACTTGGACGAATCCCGCAGTGAGTTGGCTGAATGGAAAGACAGACTTGAGCACCATTTTCGGGGAATGTAGTGTTCAGAGTATTAGACTCCCTAAAAGCGCAGCAACCAGCTATAGTAGGTGACCGGCAGTCTGTGGGTTTACTGTAGGAGGTATAGCTTATCGGGTTGCCATACCTTCGCGAAAGTGTTGAAATTGGACTGAAGAAACCGTCGACCGGAGTCCGGGCGACGAACCCCGCGGGAGCCCAGAATTTGCCGGAATAGGCAGTGGCGTGTTATGTTGCCACGAGATAGACTTCCAGCTGTTTTCATAACGATATGCCTAAGCACGAAAAATACACACACAGGCTGAGTCGGAAATTGAATCTGTCATGGAATTTGGTGAGCGTGAGATAACTGACTCCACTACATGATGCGTCGACACAT
>JBBPLU010000363.1:0-22438 GCA_038089935.1 Boletellus emodensis | reverse complement strand
TCATAGTGCTTATAGTATCATAGTATCATAGTGTCATAATGCTCATAGTGCTCATAGTATCATAGTATCATAGTGTCATAGTGTCTCACAGTCTCTCACAGTCTCTCACAGCCTTTATGGTACTATCCATTTGGACCCTCACTATGAACACTATGATACTATCCAGTACTGGACAGTACTGGACAGTCATATCTGGATTTGCTGATGCAGGACTCAGATGGGACTGGCAGATGCCCTCTCTAGACGAGCTGAGGTAGACATCTCTCATGACAATCAGGACATTGTCCTCATCCTAGAAGATCACTTTATCTGAATTATCGATACCGCTTTTCAAGATAAGATCATCCAATCTTTCCCATCCGACCCCCTTGTACTTTCCGCGTTGAAAGCTCTTCAGGAAGAATCCCCATTATTTACCAGAACTCTTCACTCCGACTAGTGGTATGATGATAATCTCCTCTACTTTAAGGATCAACTCTATGTACCAGAGGGCGCATACCACAATTTGGTATACTCCATACACACCTCCCCTGCTAGAGCACATGCAGGAATTTTCCAATTACAAAACCTCCTTCAATGGGATTATTGGTAGTCCAGATTGAGCACCTATGTTCACCGATTCATTGCTGGATGTGCCCTTTGCCAGATGAACAAAACAATTACCCATCCCACCATCTTGTCCTCAATTCCCCTTGCCAACGCCACACGCTCTTTCCAATTTGTTTCCACCGATTTGATCACTGCTCTGCCTCCCTCTCATGGTTATGATGCTGTTCTGGTCGTGGTTGACCAAGGGCTTACTAAGGGGATAATTTTCTCTCCTTGCCATTTGGACATCGATGCAAAAGGGGTAGCTCAACTTTTTTTCAACAATGTTTTCCCTCGATTTGGCCTCCATGACAAATGCACTTCCAACAGAGGCCCCCAATTTGCTTCCACCTTTGTGCGAGAATTAGCTTGCCTCCTGGAGTATGACGTAGCACTGTCCACTGCCTACCACCCTCAAACAGACAGAGAAACCGAATGCATCAACTAGGAACTGGAAACGTATCTCCGCATCTTCTGCCAAGGGAATCCCACGATCTGGACGGAACTTCTTCCTATGGCGGAATTCGCGCACAATTCTGCAGCACATTCTGTAACCAAGAAATCTCCATTTTCATTAATGATGGGCTATGAGCCACAGGCCTATCCAGCCTTAGGAAAAACCTTTCTCCCGGCCTTAGAACAAAGGCTCACCCTTTTGGAGAAAGCGCAGACAGAAGTGCAAAATGCCCATCAGATTGCACAGCAGTTAATGAAGGAACGGATCAGAACCAAGTTCCACTCTTGGAAACGTGGCGATAAGGTGTGGCTTGATAACAAAAACCTAAAGCTACATTACCCGTTCAAAAAACTTGCACCCAAATAAGAAGGACCCTTCGAGATTGAACAGGTTATCACTCCTGTTGTCTACAAACTCTGTCTTCCACCCACCTGGCGAATTCACCCAATGTTTCATGCAAGCCTCTTATACCCTTATAAGGAAACCAACAAATTTGGACCAAACTTTATCAATCCGCCACTTGACATAATCGACGGAGATGAACAATATGAAATCAATCAGATTCTTTCCCACAGAGGTACCAGAACATGAAGGCAGTACCTGATCTGATGGAAGGGTTACTCATCTGCAAAAAACACCTGGGAATTGGAATAGAACTTGACAGATTCCCAGGCACTACTTTCGGAATATAAAGCTGCACACCCCCAAGCTTTTCCCTTAACTGGACGATGAAGAAACTAACATGAGCTCACTGTAACATAGCTACAAAATGTTCTCCCTTTCCGGTTCTGCCTTCACCCTTCTCTCCCTCTATTTCACTTTCGTTTTCCTTCCCCTCTTCTTACTTTTCTTCTGCCTTTGGGACACCCACAGGTGCATCCTCAGCAGGGGAAATACCGTGCAATACAGGATATCCCTTAGACTCTGCCGTTCCCCACCATCCACCATCCCCAATCCTTGGGGAACAGACGTACCTATGGTCAACAGAACTCCTACCCCGACTCCAGTGGAACCAGAGCCCAGTTGGTCTTTGAGTTTCACGCTGTCCTTTCCGACTGAGGACACTATGAACAGCAGTTGGGACAATCCCAAACTGTGGTGATCCATTCCCCACACCAGTTTTCCCATTTGCTTCTTACCCTTCTCCTTTCTCTACCTTTCACAGACCAGCTGGAAGAGACCAGGTGGAGCTCCCCAAATATTTGTGGCCTTCTTCTTTAGTATTTTTCCCAGACCTTCAGAACCCTATTGCATCACTGCTTTCCACTCTGCGGTTTACCTAAATCCTATTTCCTTTTGGCTTCACTTGCAGGGAATACTCTCTGAATCACATTGAACTTCTATGGCCATTCCCAATATCAACTCCTCTTAAGAGTCCTTCTCTCTGAGAACAGGTAGATTGTCCTGCTTTCAGGTCATCCAATTAATTTTCGACCTTCTGGAGCATCCCCCTGTAGTTTTCCAGCTTGAAAGCACTCCCACTTGCCAACAAACTGCTTCTTTTCTTGTATTTATGATCTTTTATTCTTTTTTCCTATGAACCCAAACCGCAACTATCACTCAGATCACTTCAGATAGAGCTCAAGGAAACCTTTCCCTGGATGTAAGGAACAACATTGATTTAGCCCTTTCTTCCCTCGCTGCAGTCAGAGAAGCTCTAGCCACCTTCTCCTTATTAGTCCACTTTGATGAAGCCATAGCGGAACTCCCTTACCACCTAATCAGGGAACCCTTATGCCTCTGTATAGCTTCATTATCTCCTAGAGAGCAGGACTGGTACTATGGATGAGGAGAGTACGCACTGGATTATGTGGACTCCTCCAAACTCGGAACAAATGGGGTCCTATCTGATGCAATCTCTACATTCTCAGAGGACATGCAGCCGAGTGCAGAGAACAGTTCACAGGGAAATCCTTCTAGAGGGGTACCAAGCATCAACCTCGTCCCTGCTCAACCAAACTCTGGAACACCAATCCCTGATCAGAACACCCTCTCCAGAAATGCCCAGCCAATCCCAATACCTCCTCCCACTCCCAGACCGGAATGAATACACTGAAGAGGAATTGGATCTCTTGCGAGACTGGATAGACATGCTCTATTGCATACTTGTCTTTCAAGGAGAACTTCCTCACCTTCTCCCAATAACCCTTCATGAACTGGAGGGAACGTCCTCTGCTACCAATACGGGTCCAACTGTCACTATAGGGCATCGTGCGTCCATTACCAATGCCCTTATTGCCACCTTTCCACTCCTGGACATGCACAATATGCTTGCCCAGAACATATCTGCAGCGCTTGCGGAGAACAAGGACATGGAAGACCTAACTGCCCTAGGAATTTGGAGGAATCCCTTCTCGACAAGGATGAGCTCACCCTGGCCGACGAACAATTCTGATTCAGAGAATCAGATCTACCCCGGGGGTATTGTTACAAACGAGGCGTTGGCCTTAGAGCAGCAGTGGTTTGACACCCTTTATGATCATCCCTTTTCTTGTTCCGTCTATGTTGACAACTTATTATATGTACTTGAGGGACATCCCTTCAACAGGATCACTAACCTCCCTTACCTGGTCTTCCGTTCCTCCATAACTGGGTAAGTATCATCTTGTTTCTGATTCACTTCCTATCACACCGGACGTTACACTCCCCTTGACCCATCTCTTGCTGTGGTCATGTTTTCCCACCTACTATAACCAGATACCTCCCCATTATAGGCAATGGTACCATTGCCCATATTTAGACAACACTGTATTTAGGCATAGGGAGTACAGCTCTGTCTAGGTATTTATAACACCCCTCTGGACGATGTATTCCCCAGCTAGTTCTATGCAATCTATGCACTAGTTCTGGTCCCTCCGCAAGTCCCTCACCAGATAGCAAGATTCTTGACTTCGACATCAACGGTTACTTCAAGTATATACTTGTTACGCAGGGCGTACCTCGAGTGGAGGCCTTGACTTATCCAACGGCAGGACACTCACGAAGAGGTATGACTCAGCCATGGAGCTAGAGGACTATACGACCAGAGGGTCAGGCTAAGGACTATATGGCCGAAGGCTGGTTCTGAGGGACTTTAGGACGAGGAGCTGAGTGACTCAAGAATACGCTAGATTGCGCAGATCGAGAATAGAGAGATGAAGTACAAAGCTAATGGTATATATAGGCCCTAGTGACTAAGCGAAGGAATCCTATAGAACTTGGTGGAATAAAAGGATGTGTCAGCGTGTGCGAAGTAAGCGGATAGAAGTAAGCGATGATGACAGAAACAAGTAAATGTATATGACAAAGATAATCAAAGAGGATAAAAGGAAATACGTAGTCCACCCGTGATCAAGGCGAAATGGTGGTAGTCGTATAGGAGCATACCCAGGATAGGAGAGCGATGAGGATCAAGGACAGATAGGATAAACAAATGAGGGTAAAGGGAGAAAATCATAACAATACTCTGGAACTTCGCATATACATAACACACACCATATCATCACCAGTGATTTCACTATTGTATCATTGTCATCTGACTGCAGTTTGGACTATCCTATGGATCTCTATCGGTCGTCCTGAGATTCAGATATAAATATGACGATCCGTCTGTCAGCCAGAAGCCAAGAGAAGATGGAAAGAGTGGTGCAGTCATGTGTGGACATGTGCTCATAAACATACACGTGCTCATCTTGACACAGGCACCAAGCTACTGCGAGCACACGGGAAGAGGGACATGCTTGTCCCTATCACGATTGTATTTGTACCACCTCTGCCAATCATCGATTATCATGTGTCATTGATAATATCTTATTGCGTCCATCCGACCATGAATCCAACTCACCCCAGTGAGAGCCCCCGCATGTCTTTACTGCACGTCCTGTTCACCTGCCATGTCACACTCTTACCTCCAAGAGACTGACTGACTTGTTCAGTCCAAATGGCTCTTTGCTCGCTTCAGGAACACGATTCCTGTCACATCATGTATTCCGATGAGCTGCCTCTTGACAGCCATGGCACTGGCATCGGCACTAGACACTGCCTGTCAGAGAGCAGTGGGAGGCTCTGACACCATCCGTGCAAGTGGTTCAAAGAAGGGAACGCGTGTGCACACAATGTCATCCGTTCATTTTGTCTCGGTGATGGGCCAACGAGGATAGGGGGCATCGTATGATGAGCTAAGAAAACACACCCATACTAGGTAGCGAACAAGAACACCTGGGTGTTGCCTATTTAATTTTTTTTAAATTTAATTTAAAATTTCTTCCACCCCATACAGGTGCCCACAAAGAGACAGCAAATTTGTCGACATACTTGTGTTCAATCATGAAGAGATTACATTGTTATGTATACGTGAAGTTCTGGAGCGTATGCTTGAAGTAACTGTTGATGTCGAAGTTGATGTGAAGTCAGAAGTCTCGCTATCCTCTCGAGGACTCGCGGAGGGACCAGAACTAGCGTGTAGATTGCGTAGAACTAGCTGGGGAATACATCGTACAATGGGTCGTTATAAATACCCAGACAGAGCCGTACCCACAGGCTATAAAGGGAGTCATCTAAATATGGGTAAAGGTATCTTTGCCTATAAGTGGGAGATATCTGGTTATAGTGGGTGGGAAAACGTGACCGCAGCAAGAGATGGGTCAAGGGGAGAGTAACATCCGTTGTGATAGGAAGTGAATCAGAAGCAAGGTATCGCTTACCTGGTTATGGAAGAACGGAAGACCGGGTAAGGGAGGTTATCGATCCCTTCGAAGGGTCGTCCCTCAAGTACATAAAGTAAGTCATCAGCATAGACGGAACAAGAGAAAGGATGAACATAAAAGGAGTTGAACCACTGTTGCTCAAGCACCGATGCTTCGTTTGTAACAATACCCCCGGAGTAGATCTGATTCTCCGGATCAGAATGGTTCATTGGCTGGGGTGAGCTCGTCCTCGTCGAGAAGGGATTCCTCCAGGTTCCTTGGGCAGTTAGGTCTGCCATGTTCTCGTTCTCTGCAAGCGCCACAGATATGTTCTGGGCAAGCATATTGTGCATGTCTGGGAGCGGAAAGGTAGCAATAAGGGCATTGGTAATGGATGCACGATGCCCTATAGTGACGGTTGGACCCGCATTGATAACAGAGGACGTTCCCTCCAGTTCTGGAAGGGTTATTGGGGGAAGGCGAGGAAGTTCTCCTCGAAAGACGAGTATGTGTTACGATTTTCTCTCCTTATCCTCACTTGTATATCCTGTCTGTCCTTGATCCTCATCGTTCTCGTATCCCTAGTATGCTCTTATACGACTATCATCATTTCGCCTTGATCACAGGTGGGCTACATATCTCCTTTTATCCTCTATGATCCTCTTTGTCATTCACGCTTACTTGTTTCTGTCATCCTTGCTTACTTCTGTCCGTTCACTTCGCATACGCTGACACGTCCTTTTATTCTACCAAGTTCCATAGGATTCCTTCGCTTAGTCACGAGGGCCTATATATACCGTTAGCTTTGTATCTCGTCTCTCTATTCTTGATCTGCGCAATCTAGCATAACCTTGAGTCACTCCGCTTTTCATCTCTAAGTCCTCAGAACCGGTCTTTGACCGTATAGCTCTTAGTCCGACCCTCTGGTCGTATAGCTCCACAGCTGAGTCATACCTCTTTGTGAGTGTCCTGCCGTTGGATAAAGTCAAAGTCTCCACTCGAGGTATGCTCTGCGTAACAAAAGATCAAGAATCTTCCACCGTCCCTCCTATCACGGAGAAGGACCTACCCAATCACAACGTCTTGCCGTATCTAAGTCCCCGAGTCCTCTGACAAGGAAACCCCAGCTTTGCAATCCCATCGCTTCGTCGCTGTCTCCCCAGCCTCAATTCCCCAGCACCATCGTCGCAGAGTCTTCTCTTCCCAGCAACACTATGCTGAGGAACCACCTAGCTCCCCTCGTTGTCACTTAGCCCCAGCACCACCTTCTGCCCCAGCCTTCGGACCACCACCAGCCCCAGCCCTCGCCCCAATATCACCCCCAGCCCCAGCCCTCGTACCACCACCAGTCCCAGCCCTCACCCCAGCACCACCAGCCCCAACCCTCGTCACCATGTCCGAACTCAAAGCCGCCCTCCCAGCTGATTCGATCAACGCCACCCTATACACCTCAGACAACGCCAAGATCATGACGACCCTCAACAAGATGAGTAAGGGTCGAGGAGTTTCTTTCTCGGAACTCTGGTATGACAAGATGGCTAACGCCACAGTCCCAACTGAGAAAACATTCGACAAACTTGTCGAAAACTTCGAATCTACGTTCTACCCCTTCGACACCAAAGCCACCGCCCGCCTCGACCTCTCTAAACTAGTCCAAAAGTCATTCAAGGCTTCAGGAGGAGAATTGGACAACGGATTTCAAAAGTATATCATCGATTTCCAAAACCTAGCCGCCAAGGCAGGTATCACTGATGAAACCACCCTCATCGACCAGTTCTCACTCGGACTAGACCAACAGCTCGCCATTATGATTCTTTCAATGACTACTGTCCCCTCTACGATCCACGACTGGATTGAGAAAGTGAAAACCTTCCATGCCCAGAAGGCTCGTATCGCCGCCCTGAGAAAAGGACATAGGACCCCCTCCGCCTTCACCCCATGCTCTATCCCCGACCCAAACGCCATGGACATAGACGCCATCCATGTCTCCAAACTTACCCCAGCTGAACGAGCTCGTTGCTTCAGAGAGGGCCTCTGCCTCCAGTGCCGAAAGAAGGGACACAACGCTCAAAACTGCCAGACCTTCACCTGTCCCAACGCTCCTAGAACCTCCCAAATGTCCACCAATCCCTTCAAAAATCCTCAACAATTCCAAACCGCCACCACATCAGTGACCACGACCACTACCCCCACCGCACCACCGCTACCCACTCCTGTCGCTCCACCAACCACAGCCCTTGAAACTTACGTCAACAATCTTTGCACTCGTGGAAGAGACGAAGGAGAAATCCTACAGACACTGAAGTTGTGTTTTGAGGAATCCGCTGAGTCTTCCTCTTCGGATTTTCAGTAAAGGAAGGAGTAGCAACGTCCCCTTCCTTAGACATATCCGCTGTACTTGTAGGATTATCCAATGAACGAACCATGCATCTTCCCGTTCACCTACAAGTCGGACTACAAAGCATTGACACCACTGCCCTCGTAGACTGCGGGGCTACCAACAACTTCATTGACATATCCTTAGTCCCCAAACTTCGCTCCGCCATCCGACAACTCCCACAACCCCTCACTGCTTACAATGTAGATGGAACCCCAAACCATCAAGGAATGATCAAATACTCCATCTCCGCTCGAACTCTCTTTCCCGGATTCACCGATAAAGTCACCTTTCTCGTCACCTCCCTCGGCTCCCCCCACATCATCCTCGGGATTACTTGGCTTAAGAAGTTAAACCCACATATCGACTGGTCCGCAAACACCCTCACTCTTTGGGACGCTGTGGTACCTCTTCGTGAGAGTCCGCCCTGCAAGATCAATAACGTCGATTCATACTCCCAACATCTCGGTAAAATCACCCTGTCCACTCAACTCGCTCAACAAGAAAAACCTAAGGAACTTGAAGTACCCTCCTGGTGCAAGGAGTTTTCTGACGTCTTCTCAGAAAAAATGTTCAGTGTCCTACCCCCTCATTGATCATTTGATCACACCATCGACCTTAAACCATCCTTTGTCCCAAAGATCGTGAAGATTTATCCCCTTAACCCTGCCGAATATGAAGCCTGTCGTACATTCATCGAAGAGAACCTGAAAACGGGACGCATCATCCCTTCCAAGTCCCCTCAAGCAGCTCCCTTCTTTTTCGTACCAAAGAAGGATGGTACTCTCCGACCCTGTCAAGATTATCGGTATCTTAACTCCCACACCATCCGTAATGCTTACCCACTCCCCCTCATCCCCGAACTTATCGACGACATGAAAGACTCCACATTGTTCACCAAGTTCAATGTTCGATGGGGATACAATAACATCCGATTATGAAAGGAGGATCAGTGGAATGCTGCTTTCATCACCCCCCTTGGTCTCTTCGAACCAACCGTTATGTTCTTTGGCTTCAACAATGCCCCTTCCACCTTCCAAGCATTCATGAATCACATCTTCACTGACATGATCTCAGAACGATGGTTGAAAATCTACATGGATGATATCGGCATCCACACCAAGGACGATCTTGAACTCCACCATGCCTGTACCAACCAAGTTCTTCTTTGACTCCGTGAACACAATCTCTCCCTCAAGATCTCCAAATGCGCCTTCGATGTTCCCCAGATGGAGTATCTAGGGCTCATCATTGGACAAGGATGAGTACAGATGGACCCCTCGAAACTAAAGGCTATTGCTGAGTGGAACCCTCCTACCTCCGTCAAGGGTATACGCTCATTTCTGGGTTTCGCAAATTTCTATTGAAAATTCATCCCAGGATTCTCTGACCTAGTCGCCCCCCTCACTCTTCTCACTCGTAAAGATGAGCCTTGGCTCTGGTCCCCCCTCCAACAACGTGCCTTCGAACGTCTCAAAGAACGATTCTCCTCCGCCCCTGTCCTCGCTTTCTCTGATGTCTCCAAACCATTCTCTATCATGACTGACGCATCCCTCCTCGCGGCCGGAGCTGTCCTATTGCAGTTTGATGTCAACGGTGACTCACACCCATATGCATACTTCTCCAAAACTTTTAGTCCCGCTGAGCAAAACTATGACATCTACGACCGGGAACTCCTTGCCATTATCCTCGCCCTCCAAGAATGGAAACAGTACCTCCAGGGTACCTCTCACTCTGTCACCGTTCTCACAGACCATAAAAACCTCTCCTACATGAAAGATCCCCGGAAGCTCTCACATCGCCAGGTGCGTTGGTCCCTCTTCCTCCAGGACTTTGATCTCGTTTGGCAGGTCACCCCTGGTACCCGCATGGCCCCCGCAGATGCTCTGTCCTGGAAGGACGATGTCGACACCTCCTCTGACAACACCTCCGCATCGATCCTCCCTGACCCACAGGTCATCTCCTTGCTCGACCTCTCCCTCACTCGTACCATCCATGCCTCCTCCTCTTCGGACCCCCTCGTTCTCCGCACCATTGACAGTCTCCAGCAAGGCTCCCCCCTCTTTCCCCGATCGTCACTGCAGGATTGGTCTCTCGACAACAGCTACCTCTATTATCACGGTCACATGTACGTTCCCCCTGACTCCCGCACCCCCCTCCTCTGTGCTCTCCACACATCCCCCACCACAGGCCACATGGGCTTCTTCCGCACCAAATCCATCGTTGAACGCAACTTCTAGTGGCTGGGTCTCTCAACTTTCGTCAAAAATTTCATTGCCGGCTGCCCTATCTGCCAACAATCCAAAGTCAACACGCACCCCACCACTCCCCCTCTCATGCCCATCCCATCCTCCACCTCTCTCCCCTTTCGCCAGCTCTCCATGGACCTTATCACCGACCTCCCCCTATCCTCTGGGTTTGACTCCTTGTTGGTCGTGGTCGACCACGGCCTTATGAAGGGGGTAATTCTGATTCCTTGCACTAAAACCATTGATGCCGCAGGAGTTGCAACACTCTTCTTCCACCACGTGTTCAAACGATTCAGTTTGCATGAGTCCATCATCTCTGATCGAGGCCTACAATTCGCCTCAGCCTTTGCTCGCGAACTAGCCCGTCTACTCCACTACGACGTTCGCCTCTCCACTGCCTATCATCCCCAAACTGATGGACAGACTGAGCGAGCAAATCAAGAGATCGAAACATACCTCAGGATGTTTTGCACCAATCAACCTCACACTTGGTCGTCACTCATCACAACCGCTGAGTTCCATCACAACTCATCCCTGCACTCCTCCACTAAAGCATCCCCGTTCTCCCTCATGCTCGGATACGAACCACGCTCCTACCCCCCCCCTTGGCAAGACCTTCATCCCTGCTCTCTCAAACAGACTCTCCATCCTGGAAGAATCTCGGAAGGAAGCGGTAGCAGCCCACAACTCGGCCCGATTACTCATGGCCAGACATGTCACTAGAAAGTTTAATCCCTGGAAAGTCGGAGAAAAGGTTTGGCTGGAAGCCACTAATCTCCGCATCCCGTACCCATCCAAGAAACTCGCACCCAAATGACAGGGCCCCTTCGAGATTTCCCAGGTATTATCCCCACTCTCCTATCGCCTTCGCCTCCCACCATCATGGAAGATTCATGACGTTTTCCACGCCACTCTTCTATCCCCTTTTAAAACCACTGAAGCATATGGTCCGTCATTACCCACACCGCCCCCTGACATCATAGACGGCGAAGAAGAATATGAGGTAGACGGCATCCTCTCACACAAGGGCTCCCCTGGCCGTTATCAATACCTGACTGCATGGAAAGATTACTCAGCGTCCGAAAATACGTGGGAATCCGAAACCAATCTCCGCCATGCACGTGCCATCCTCTCCTCTTATAAAAAGGACCACTCACTACAATAGAATTCCCATGCTCCTTGTCTTTGCACATATTCTCGACGCCCTCTTCTTACTTAGCCTTTTTGCCTATCATGCCTTCTACGTACTCAGTTCCCTCCCCCTCGTCATCTCCCTCCCATTCTACTGCTTCCATCTCTTCTCCACTACGTTCTCGTCCTGTACAACCCACTTTTCTCCCGTCTTCTTCGATCAACACCTTCTACGCTGGCATTCTCGCGAACCCCATTCTCGTCCATGCCCTCGAAAGTGATCCCCTCTATGAGGAAGACGAGATCTCGCAGGAATTAGTGTGCCTCTTCTTTGATACTTCTAAAATCCAAACTTTTCACTTTCAATCTGCCCCTTCCGATTTACCTACCGATTTCGGCCTCCCTCTTTGACTTTTGATCAATCGCCTCCCTGAACGTATCCTAACTACCCTCCATTTACATGGTTTCCATGTCTTTGTTCAACGTCTTGACCCTGATCTCATTTACCCTACCTTTCACCGAGTTTACCTTTCTATGCCCATGGATGCCCGCGATTGATACATAGCTGCCATTGATACTATTCACTCCCCACCTCTTCCTCCTCCTTTACAATTCCCACCGTCACCCCCTCCTCTCCTCACTCGCATCACTTCGACCCCTGCCACTCCTACCAACGTTGATCACCCCCCCACAGACGATGACTACCGACTTGACCAAACCATCCTCGCTCGTAACCGGGATCTCATCCGGCTCATCCGCCTCCCCAATGGCCAACAGGTCCTCTCCTCCGCAGTGCAAACCATCCAATCTCCTCTGGTGCGCCGTCCTGCCCAACCAAACACTTGTTGCTTTCACTGTGATCATTTGGGTCACTATCGCGACGACTGTCCAGAGTATCACTGCCCGAACTGTCACGTCCCTGCCCCTGGCCATCCCTCTCGCTGCTGTTTTACTCAGCAATGCCCCTTCTGCCATCGTTGGGGACACGGAGAGCGTTTTTGCCCCACCCGCACCTGCAACTGCTGCCATCAGGTTGGTCATGTGCTCGACGACTGTCCTCTTGAGCACTACACTGTCGAGCAAGCCACTGCCATCTTCGCTGCTCCTCCTGCATCGTCAATCGGGTCTTGAAGTGTTCGAGCCTGGAGCTCATATGTATGAAGGGGGTAATGTTACGATTTTCTCTCCTTATCCTCACTTGTATATCCTCTCTGTCCTTGATCCTTGTTGTTCTCGTATCCCTGGTATGCTCTTATACGACTATCATCATTTCGCCTTGATCGCAGGTGGGCTACGTATCTCCTTTTATCCTCTATGATCCTCTTTGTCATTCACGCTTACTTGTTTCTGTCATCCTTGCTTACTTCTGTCCGTTCACTTCGCACACGCTGACGCGTCCTTTTATTCTACCAAGTTCCATAGGATTCCTTCGCTTAGTCACGAGGGCCTATATATACCGTTAGCTTTGTATCTCGTCTCTCTATTCTTGATCTGCGCAATCTAGCATAACCTTGAGTCACTCCGCTTTTCGTCTCTAAGTCCTCAGAACCGGTCTTCGACCATATAGCTCTTAGTCCGACCCTCTGGTCGTATAGCTCCACGGCTGAGTCGTACCTCTTTGTGAGTGTCCTGCCGTTGGATAAAGTCAAAGTCTCCACTCAAGGTACGCTCTGCGTAACAGCAAGCGCCGCAGATACGTTCTGGACAAGCATATTGTGCATGTCCGGGAGCAGAAAGGTAGCAATAAGAGCATTGGTAATGGACACACAATGCCCTATAGTAACGGTTGGACCCGCATTGGTGACAGAGGACATTTCCTCCAGTTCTGGAAGGGTTATTGGGGGAAGGCGAGGAAGTTCTCCTCGAAAGATGAGTATGTGATAGAGCATGTCTACCCAATCTCGCAATAGATCCAGTTCCTCGTCAGAGTACTCACTCCGGTCTGGGAGTGGGAGGAGGTATTGGGATTGGTTGAGCATTTGTGGGGAGGGTGTTCTGGTTGGGGATCGGCATTCCAGAGTTTGGTCGAGCAGGGACAAGGTTGATGCTGGGTACTCCTCTAGACAAATTTCCCTGTGAACCATCCTCTGCACTCGGCTGCGTGTCCTCTGAGAATGTAGAGGTTGCATTGGATATGGCCCCGTTTGCTCCAAACTCGGAGGGGTCCACATTATTCAATGCATACTCTCCTCATCCATAGTACCAGTCTCGTTCCCTGGGGGACAAAGAGGCTAAGCGAAGATGTAGGGATTCTCTGATTAGGTGATAAGGGAGTTCCGTGATGGCTTCATCGAGATGGACCAGTAAGGAGAAAGAGGCGAGAGCTTTTCTGGCAGCGGCGAGGGAGGAAAGGGCTAGACTGATGCTGTTCCTCGCTTCGGGGGAAAGGTTTCCTTGAGCCCTATCAGAAGTGATCTGAGCTATGGTCGCAGTTCGAGTTCTGATGAAGAAGGAATAGACAATCATGAACACAGGGAAAGAGGCAGTACGTTGGCAAGTGGGAGTGCTTTCTAGGCGAAAGACTACTGGAGGATGTTCCAACAAATTGAAGATCAACTGAGTGATTTGAAAGCGGAAAAGTCTTTCTGTTTGTAAAGGTGGGGACTCCTGGGAAGGATCGATGGTGGGGATAGACATGACCCGAAGCGGTTCTGAGAGTATCCCTTGTAGTTGAGGCCAGAAAGAGGTAGGGTTTAATCGAGTAGGGGGGTGGAATTCAATGACACAGTAAGGATCTGAGGGTCCGGTGCAAATACAAGCAAAGAAGGTCACAAGTGTTTGGGGAGTTCCAGCTGGTCTCTTCCAGCTGGTCCATGAAAGGTAGAAAAAGGAGATGGAAAGGAAGAAAATGGGTACACCGGCACAGCAAAAGGATCACCAAGGTTCGGGATTGTCCCAACCGCTATTTGTGGTGTCCTCAGTCGGAAAAGACAATATGAAACTCAGAGACCAGCTGGGCTCTGGTTCCACAGGAGTTGGAATGGGGGTTCCGTTGACCGTAGGGACGTCAGTTCCCCAAGGATCAGAGATGGTAGTAGGCGGAGGGCGATGGGGTCTAAAAGATACCCTGTATCATACAGTGTTTCCTCTGCTGAGGATGCGTCTGTGGGTGTCCCAAAGGCAGAAAGAAACTAGAAAGAGGGGAAGAAAAATGAAACCAAAGTAAAGGGCGAGAAGGGTGAAGGCTGGATCGGAGAGAGAGAACATATTTGTAGCTACAGTTTACAGAGAGCTCGTATCAGTTTCTTCGTCCAGTTGAGGGGAAGGCTAGGGGATGCGCAGCTTTATATTCCAAAAGTAGTGCCTGGGAATCTGTCAAGTTCTGTTCTGGTTCCCAGGTATTTTCTGTGGATGAGTAACCCTTCCATCGGATCAAGTACTGCCTTCGTGTTCCAGTGCCTCTGTGGGAAAGAATCTGATCTATTTTGTATTATTCATCTCCGTCGATCACATCAGGAGGTGGATTGATGAAGTTTGGTCCGAATTCATCTGTCTCTTTATAGGGATGGAGAAGGCTTGCATGGAATACTGGGTGAATCTGCCAAGTGGGGGGAAGACGAAGTTTGTAGGCAACCAGAGTAACAACATGTTCGATTTCGAAAGGTCCTTCCCGTTTGGGGGCGAGCTTCTTGGACGGGTAGTGTAGTTTTAAGTTCTTGTTATCCAACCACACCCTATCACCGCATTTCCAGGGGCGGAATTTGGTTCTGATCTGTTCCTTCATTGCCTGCTGCGCAATCTGATGGGCATGTTGTGCTTCCATCCACGCTTTCTCCAAAAGGGTCAATCTTTGTTCCAAGGCCGGAAGGAAGGTTTTTCCGAGAGAGGGGTAGGCACGGGGTTCATAGCCCATCATTAATGAAAACAGAGATTGCTTAGTTACAGAATGTGCTGCAGAGTTATGCGCGAACTCTGCCATTGGAAGGAGTTCCATCCAGATCATGGGATTTCCTTGGCAGAAGATGTAGAGATACGTTTCCAGTTCCTGGTTGATGCGTTCAGTTTCTCTGTCAGTTTGAGGGTGATAGACAGTAGATAGTGCTACATCATATTCCAGAAGACGGACAAGCTCTCATGCAAAGGCAGAAGCGAACTGGGGACCTCTATCGGAGATGCATTTGTCATGGAGGCCGAATCGAGGGAAGACGTTGTTGAAAAAAAGTTGAGTGACACCTTTTGCATTGATGTCAGAGTGGCAAGGAGAGAAAATTACCCCCTTAGTAAGCCCTTGGTCGACCACGACCAGGACTACGTCATAACCATGAGAAGGAGGTAACGCGGTAATCAAATCAGTGGAAACAAATTGAAAAGGTCAGGCAGCATTGCCGAGGGGAACCGAAGGTGGAATAGTGGGATGAGTGATTGTTTTGTTTGCTTGGCAGAGAGCACATCCTGCAACAAAACAGCGAACATAGGTGCTCAATCCAGGCCACCAATAATCCTGTTGGAGGAGGTTTTGTAAATGGAAAATCCCTGCGTGTGCCCCAGCGGGAGAGGTGTGTATAGAGTATACCAAATCATGTCGTGCGCTTTCCGGTATGTAAAGTCAGTCTTTAAAATAGAGGAGGTTGTTATCAAATCGCCAATCTGTTTGGTGAGTTCGTGGGAAGAGGGGGGATCCCTCTTGGAGGGCTTTCAGCACAGAAAGTACAAGAGGGTCAGTCGGGGAGGAATGAAAAATCTTGTCCTAAAGAGCGGTGTCGATGATTCAGATGAAGTGATCTTCTGAGATTAGGATCACATCCTGGTGATCATGGGAGATGTCGATCTCTGCCTGTCAGGATAGGGCATCAGCCAGTCCCATCTGCATTCTGGGTGTGTGTTGGAATTTAAGATCAAAGTCTTGGAGGAATAACATCCATCAGGCCTGTCACCGTGATAGTTTATGGGGTTGCTTGAAATACGCCAGGTTTTTGTGGTCAGTTAGTATGGTGACTGGGTGTTCAGTTCCAGTAAGGTATTGTCGCCAATCTTCAAGAGTACGAATAACCGCAAGTAATTCCCAATCGTAGATGTCATAGTTTCGTTCTTCAGGGGAGAATGTTTTAGAAAAGTATGCGCATGGGTGGAGATCACCATTGTTGTCTTTTTGCATCAACACTACACCACATGCTGTGAGAGAGGCGTCGGTCATTACCCAGAAGGGTTTCTCAGTTTTTGGGAGTTGGAGTACCGGTTTTGTTAAGAAGGCCTACTGTAAAGTTTCAAAGGCTTTCTGACACTCAGAGGTCCAGTTCCAAGCTATCGCTTTCTTCGTCAGATCGTGGAGGGGGTGACTAATCCCAGAAAAGTTCGGTATGAATTTTCTGTAAAAGTTGCAGAATCCGATGAACGATCGGACCGCTTTAACCGTAGTTGGCGGGGTCCATTTATGAATTGCTTCTAGTTTGACCAGATCAAGGGTGATCTGCCCAGGTTGTATGATCAACCCTAGGAATTCTACCTCAGTTACGTTGAACGAGCATTTGGAGAGTTTCAAGTAGAGTTTGTGTTCTCTCATCCATTGTATGATCCGAAGAGTTCTTCGGTGATGTTCTTCTGCGTCGTTGTCCGTATGTATGATGAGGTCATCCATGTAGATCTCTAACCATCCTTCTGCAATCATATCTCCAAAGATGTCGTTCATCATGGCCTGGAACATTGGTGGGGAGTTGCTCATTCCAAAGAACATTACTAGGGGTTCAAATAGTCCCAGTGGAGTGATGAAGGCTGCCTTCCAGGTATTGTCAGGATTTATTAGCACATTGTTATACCCCCATCGGATATCGAACTTTGAGAAGAGGGTGGCACCCTTAAGTTTGTCGATGAGGTCGGAGATCAAAGGAAGGGGGTAAGCATTTTTGATCATGTGCTCATTAAGATACCTGTAATCTTGGCAAGGGCATAATCCTCCATCTTTCTTCTGAACAAAGAAGAAGGGTGATGCTTGAGGGGATTTCGAGGGTTTGATTTTTCCCAATTTCAGGTGTTCGGCTATGAAATCTTTGCAGGCTTGGAGTTCTTTTGGGTTTAGCGGATAAGCTTTCGCCACTTTGAGTATGAAGGAATCGTTGAGTTCGATGGCATGGTTATATGGTCGGGAGGGTGATAACTCTCCTTCTACAGGTTCTCCGAATACGTTCGAGTATTCTTGATATTGGGGTGGTAGTTTGATTTCGTTTTTAGCCACTTTCTGTGCTAACTCTGTAGAGAGGGTGGTGTGTGCTATCGTTTCTTTCTGTTCTAGATAGCAAATCAGGTATCGTTGATCTACAGGATCTCCCATGTCAGTTTTTGATTCAGAAATAGAGATCTTTCCTTCAGTCCAATCTATCTTTGGATTGACAGCTCGTAGCCAAGTCATTCCTAGAATGGTTTTTTTCATTTCTGCAGTCTATCACCATAAACCTGGTCTTCTCCTTCCATCCTCCAGTTTGAAGAGAAAGAGTCACAGTCGATCATATGGTTCCATTTTTGTTCAGGGTTCCGTCCACGTTATGCGCTAAGATTGGATGTCATAGCCGATGGGTCTTTAACCCGTGTTGTAACACCAGGAATTTGCTGATGAAGCATCCTGTTGCTCCACTGTCGATAAGTGCCATAGCTTCAATGGTTTTCTCGTCGTCCGTAAGGCAAATGGGGATTTTGATTGCTCTAGAGTTTGGTCCAGATACAAATACAGGAGTGACGATTACAGAGGAGGGAAACGGAGCCATTGACTTCAGTTTTCCTTTCAAAAACCCTCCGAAGCGGTTAACTTTCGCACTTCCTCTTCATCGGCCGAGGTGCATACTTTGAGAATGTGGAGGAGTTCCTCTCTAGGGAGTTCTGATCCATTGAGGAACTTGGAAAGGTCGTCTTCGACGACTTCTACCGCTTTAATCGCCTGAGGTTTGGGGCGAGGTCCAGGTTTGGGAGATCTTCTTCCTCTTTTGGTGTGAGGATGGTTAGATGACCGACAGCCAATCCAGTGGCAGACGAAGCATTGGTTATTCCTCATATGAGTTGCTCGTTCTACTGGGGTGAGTCGGATAGCATCGATATCCATCGCATTAGGACCTCTAGGGGCACGAGAAGATTCTCCTCCTGGAAGGGGAATGTAGTTCCTCCTTTCTCTTAACTTCCGCAACCTCAGGATGTTTTCATTGAACACCTGTGCCTTCTTGATCCAATCCCTCTATTTCGTCAGCTGAGGATTGATCATTGCCATCATATTGGCCAACTTGTAGTCCACTCCTTGTCGGAGGACATCTATGAGGACATTGTCATGTCCAACATTCATTTTGGCTCAGCCCACGGCCAGCTCGAAGCTTGTGATGAAAGCGTCAAAGTCGCCTCTCTTCTCTCTTGGAGTCAGGCCGCTTTCTTTATCGTCGCGGTACTGCGATTGTCGCATATTGTAGAGATTGTTCCTAGATCTCTCCTTTTCTCCGGTTGGCACAAACAAGCTGGAGAAGTCTTCCATGAACTGGTCCCACGTTACCCCAGTTCTGGCTGCTAGTCCTTGCAGCTTCTTGTAGTAAGATTTGGTGAATACTGCTCCTCTGCCCTTACTCATCTTGTTAAGGCAGGTCAAAATCATGGCCTTGTTGTTGTTCCTATATGTTCCTTCATTTATGATAAAGTACGCCGACATAGCCAGCATCCATCGCTGAGCATCAGTGGTATCTCCTGAAAAGTCAGCGGGTAAGGCCGCTTTCAGCTCGGTGGTTCGGTCATTGTTTCCTGACATCTCAATGTCATCTTCTTCTTCGACGGAAAGTACTCTGATCTGCAGGATAGGGGAAGGTTCAAACGGGAGAACAGGTTCTAGAGTTTCCTTGGTAGGCTGTGTGCGAGGTGGAGGAGAGGTGCACAAGGGGAGTGCGAACTCTTCCGTTTCTGTAGTTAGGACTGGGGGAGCAGGAGTTCCTGAGGTTCTTCTCTTCCTTCGGGAGGTAAGGAGGGGGTTTGGGGGAGGTTGAGGTCTCCGAGAGCTGGAGGCTATCCTAGTGGAAGGTACAGGTGATGCTGCCTGGTAGGGGTTTATAAAATTTGGTACCAATGGTTGAGGTGATGGGGAACAGGAAAGTTCAGGTGCATCTACAGGGATAGCATCGTCAGAGTCGTCCTCAGGTAGGGATTGGTATGATGTGGTGGGAGTGGGATAGTCCTTCTGCGAAAAGCAGGGACAAGAGGAGAGCTAGTTCTTTTGTTACGTATACGCGAAGTTCTGGAGTGTATGCTTTGAAGTAACTGTCGATTGTCGAAGTGAGAAGTCTCGCTATCCTCTCAAGGACTCGCGGAGGGACCAGAACTAGCGTGTGGATTGCGTAGAACTAGCTGAGGAATACATCGTACAGAGGGTCGTTATAAATACCCAGACAGAGCTATACCCACGGTCTATAAAGGGAGTCGTCTAAGTATGAGCAAAGGTACCTTTGCCTATATCAGGGAGATGTCTGGTTATAGTTGGTGAGAAAACGTGACTGCAGCAAGAGATGGGTCAAGGGGAGTGTAACGTCCGACATGATAGGAAGTGAATCAGAGACAAGGTGACACTTACCCGGTTATGGAGAAATAGAAGACCGGGTAAGGGAGGTTATTGATCCCTTCAAAGGGATGTCCCTCAAGTACATATAACAAGTCATCAGTATAGACGGAACAAACAAAAGGATGATCATAAAAAGAGTCGAACTACTGCTACTCAAGGACCAATGCTTTGTTTGTAACAGAGAACGTCATTCTGATGGACGACCCTGTCTTCGCCAATTACCTGGTCTCCATTCAGGTACATATTGGAATGTTCCTTAAGACTGTCGAATCTATTGAGAGAAAATCAACATGCTCACAGTCAGGGTGCGGGATGGGATCAACCTCCCAGAGTCGCAGACCAAGCTCAATGAGAACGTGGCCGAACTTGAGAAAATCTGTAGAAAGATTAGCGTGTTCAAGGACTTCCACGTGAACCTCAAAAATGGGTGGAGCAAGATCAAGCAGCGTGTCATTGGATACGTCGCCTGGGCACCCCCCCATCGGTGTCAGTGTTGCACCTCACCAGTACATGTGCGACCTTTGCGTGGTCAAGTTGTGGAAGGATAGGTTCATGCATTTCATTGGGAATGTGGGTGAGGTAGACAAGGCTAGTGACTCAGCGGTGACGAACATCGACCAGGGAAGCCAATAGAACCTCCAGACAAGTGGAGAATGTGCTTGCATGCAATGACCAACCCGCAGATGTGCAGGCTGAGCCAGGCAGAAGTTTTGAAGTAAGTTGGAGGAGTGTCCATCAAAGGGGGAAGAGGTCATGTCGACAACTTGCATGGCAGGAATTTCAACAATATCAAAGGCAGGCTTCATTTTCACTCTTTACATGAATAGCATTGATAGAAGTACTGCCGAGCTTGAACATGTCCACGGCAGACATGTCGGTGACATCCCAGTTGGATATTTCGACATAGATATGAGCAATCATCCTCTCACTCTCTGTCGTAGGAGTAATGAAGGAGGCACCACATCCCACGCGGAGTTCATGTGCCTGGAGATGCACCTCAGGCTCAGGGATGCCACAGAGGGCACCATGAATGATGATGATGTCCTTGATACGTCCTCTTGGCCTCAAAACACTATAGTATCCTGGATGATGCCAACGTCGCCCGTACGATACCAGCCACCATCAACAAATGAGGACTTGGTTGTTTGAGTGTTGCTGTAGCAACGGACGAGCACCATGGACCCACGAAGTTGGAGCTCTCCACTCCCTGTCAGGATGGACAGCTGTCCTTGACGCGATGTGTGAGATGGTCTTCCAGAGCTTTGTTACAAACGAAACGTTGGTGCTAGAGCAGCAGTGGTTCGACTCCTTTTATGACTATCCTTTCTCTTGTTCCGTCTATGCTGATGACTTGTTATATGTACTTGAGGGACGACCCTTCGACGGGATCGATAACCTCCCTTACCCAGTCTTCCGTCCCTCCATAACCGGGTAAGTGATACCTTGCTTCTGACTCTCTTCCTATCACTTCGGACATTACACTCCCCTTGACCCATCTCTTGCTGCGGTCACGTTTTCCCACCCACCATAACCAGACACCTCCCGATACAGACCAAGGGACCTTTACCCATACTTAGACAACCCCCTTTATAGTCCATGGGTATTCCCTTTATAGCCCGTGGGTACAGCTCTGTCTGGGTATTTATAATGACCTACTATACAATGTATTCCTCAGCTAGTTCTACGCAATCTACGCGCTAGTTCTGGTCCCTCTGCGAGTCCTCGAGAAGATAGCAAGACTTCCAACTTCGACATCGACTTCGACACTCGACGTTACTTCAAGCATACGCTCCGGAACTTCGCGTATACATAACAAGCTTGGGCATAGTAATGGGACACCCTGTGACGGGTCTGATCAGCCCCACTGGTCCTCTCAGAGTTCAGACCATTTGCAACGCCATCACTATGTGCATGGAGTGGCAATGAGTGAGTCTGTGGCAAAAGAAAGGCCATCTCCCAGGTTCATCACGACTCTGCCATGCCCGCTACATCTTCCTCTGTCCCCTCGGACCCAGACTGGACCCTCAACTGTTTGGTGTATGGCGATGATGCCAACCATATATTTCCTGTGAAGATCTCAAGCACCGAGACCGTAGGCACCCTCAAAGATGCCATCAAGGGCAAGAAATCAGTTCGACTTTGTGACGTGGACATAGATACCCTTGTTCTTTACAAGATTTATATCCCAAGTGATAAGGATCTTCAACAATGCCTTACGAATCTTGTGCTCAAGGATAACCAACCCTTTTCTCCACTGGATATACTAAGTGACGTTTTCTCTGATGTCCCATCCCAACAATACCTTCACATCATCATTGTTCCCCCCTCTATTTCTGGTGATCCTGGTCATCTTCTCTCCAGTGAGTCTCTGTCTTGATCTCAGCCAGTTGTAGCATCTGACAAGCACTTCTGTAGAGCACCTTGTCCAAGGCTTTGATCGTGCAGGATATTGCGCCTCTG
>JBBPLU010000362.1:0-22490 GCA_038089935.1 Boletellus emodensis | reverse complement strand
AATGTGAGAAAATTCATTCTACAGGAGTTGACCCTTAAACAGTCCATGCATATGGACTCATCTGCTCACCTTCTCCAGCGGATTGGAGAACCAGCTTATGCTGAGGCCTACCAGACCAATGTGATCCAGAATGCTCCCATCAATGTAAAGTGTTCCAAATGTGGAAAGACTAACCACACCACTGATCATTGTTGGTTGAACAATAAAAAGGCTCCATCCACACCTTCTGGATTATTATTCCAGAAGAGACCACCTTCTAAGAAATCTAAGAAGGTGAAAGCCTATGAAAGGCGACAAAGGCAGAAGGATCATAAGGGTCTTGACAGAAAAGGAAAAGGCAGAGCAGGTATGCATTATCTAAGTGATAACGTTGATCTTGCATCAATGGTTATCTCAGTTGATGAAGATCCAATGGATCAACCAATGGACAGCATCATGGCTACCATTGAGGAAGTTCTTGAACCAGAACATACAGAGGAAGTTGAGAAAGAACCAGTCTATGAAGGCTGGGAATACAATGGCGACGATACTATCCTGGATGATGGTATGATCTGGGAAACTGCCCCAGATGCTGGAATGTCTGTAGTTCCCATTATCCTTACAAGGGATAATGCTCATTCCTTTCCTTCCTTTCAGTTGCCCATTCAACCTGTCTCACATTGAGACAGAGACTAGCAATCTGATTGCTGGACCTCCTGGAATTAGACACTCAGAATTAGAACTGGAACTTTTAGTTCCAAATCACACTTCAATATCCGAGACACTACCAGAAATGCTTCCGGCCTTCCCAGTCATCCCGGAACCGGAACCAGAAACGCCAGTTCCGAGAACAATCGGAATCACTATGAATAGGAAGAAAGGAAAAGCAAAGAAAAAGGGAACTGTTGTATTTCATTCTGGAGGCTTTGGTCCTCCACAGGAATTTGGTAATTTATATCACAGCAGCTTCATCAATCAGGAGCAACCACCACCACCATACATTACTCCCCATGATGATTTCTTGTTCTATAGCGAGAATTGTAGTTACTTTGGTTCTCAATACACTGATTCTTACCTGTATATTGCCAATATGGCAAAGACAGAGACTGATCCTCGACCTACCCAAGATTGTTGGATGGTAGATAGTGGTGCAACTAACCACATCACCCCCTACCTTGGAGACTTTATATCATTTAGCCACGGGGAGAAAACTTGTGAAGTCATCTAGATGGACAAGTAAGGAGAAAGAGGCAAGAGCTTCTCTGGCAGCAGCGAGGGAAGAAAGGGCAAGGCCGATGTTGTTCCGAGCGTCCAGGGAAAGGTTTCCTTTAGCCCTGTCTGAGGATATCTGGGTGATGGTGGCAGTTCGGGTTCTTATAAAGAAAGAATAAAGAATCATAAACACAGGGAAGGAGGCAGTTTGTTGGCAAATGGGAGTGCTCTCCAGTTAAAAAACCACAGGAGGATGCTCTAGCAAGTTGAAGATCAACTGAATGCGTTGAAAGCGAGAAAATCTTTCTGTTCATAGAGGAGGGGATTCCTGGGAAGAGTGGATGATGGGAATTGCCATAGGAACTCTGATCGGTTTGGAGAATATTCTCTGAGATCACCGCCAAAAGAAGTCGGGTGTTATTGAATGAGGGGTGTAAAAACTGGTGGAATGGTTGGGACCAAAGGGTCCAGGGAGAAAGGGAGAGAAGAAGGCCACAAGTGTTTGGGGAGTTCCAACTGGTCTCTTCCAGCTGGCCTGTGAAAAGTCAAAAAAGGTGAGAGATAAGAAGAAAAAGGGAACACTAGTGCAGGGAAAGGATCACCACAGTTCAGGATTATCCCAACCGCCGTTCATAGCATCCTCAGTCGGAAAGGACAACGTGAAACTCAGAGACCAGCCAGGCTCAGGTTCCACAGGAGTCGGGATGGGGGTTCCGTTGACTGTAGGGACATCGGTTCCCCAAGGATCGGGGGTAGTGGATGGTGGGGAATGGCAGGGTCTAAATGATATCCTGTATTGTATGGTGTTTCCCCTACTGAGGATGCACCTGTGGCTGTCCCAAAAGCAGAAAGAAACTAGAAAAAGGGGGAAGAAAATGAATGCAAAGTAAAGGGCAAGAAGAGCGAAGGCAGAATCGGAGAGGGAGAACATTTTTGTAGCTACGTTACAGTGAGCTCATGTCAGGTTCTTCGTCGTCCGGTTGAGGAGAAAGCCAGAGGGTGTATAGCTTTATATTCTAAAAGTAGTGCCTGGGAATCTGTCAAGTTCCATTCTGGTTGCCAGGTATTTTCTGTGGATGAGTAACCCATCCATTGGATCAAATACTGCCTTCATGTTCCGGTACCTCTGTGGGAAAGAATCTGATTGATTTCATATTGTTCATCTCCGTCTATTACATCAGGTGGCAGATTGATAAAGTTTGGTCCGAATTCGTCAGTTTCCAGGTAAGGATGTAGAAGGCTCGCATGGAATACTGGGTGAATTCGCCAGGTGGGGGGGAGTCAAAGTTTGTAGGTGACAGGAGTGACAACTTGTTCAATCTCGAAAGGTCCCTCTCATTTGGGGGCAAGTTTCTTGGACAGGTAATGCAGTTTTAGGTTCTTATTATCTAACCACACCTTGTCGCCACGTTTCTAGGAGCGGAACTTGGTTCTGATCCGTTTCTTCGTTGCCTACTGTGCAATTTGATGGACATGTTGTGCTTCCGTCTGTGCTTTCTCCAAGAGGGTGAGTCTTTGTTCTAGAGCTGGGAGAAAAGTTTTTCCTATAGAGGGGTAGGCATGAGGTTCATAGCCCATCATTAATGAAAACGGAGATTGCTTGGTTACAGAATGTGCTGCAGAGTTGTGCGTGAATTCCGCCATAGGGAGAAGTTCCATCCAGATCGTGGGATTTCCTTGGCAGAGGATGGGGAGATACGTTTCCAGTTCCTGGTTGACGTATTCGGTTTCTCCGTCTATTTGAAAGTGATAGGCCATGGATAGTGCTATATCATATTCCAAAAGGCAAGCAAGTTCCCATGCAAAGGCAGAAGCAAATTGAGGACCTCTATTGGAGGTGCATTTGTCGTGGAGGCTGAATCGAGGAAAAACATTGTTGAAAAAAAGTTGAGCTACCCCTTTTGCATTGATGTCAGAGTGGCAAGGAGAGAAAATTACCCCCTTAGTAAGCCCTTAGTCAACCATGACCAGGACAGTGTTGTAACCGTGAGAAGGAGGTAGAGCAGTGATTAAGTCAGTGGAAACAAATTGAAAAGGGTGGGTGGCATTGCGGGTGTGTGCTGAAACTTGAGGTCGAAGTCTTGGAGAAATAGCATCTACCAGGCCTGTCTGCGTGACAGTTTGTGAGGTTGCTTGAAGTATGCCAAATTTTTGTGGTTGGTGAGTATGGTGACTGGGTGTTCAGTTCCTGTAAGATATTGTCGCCAATCCTCAAGTGCATGAATAACTGCAAGTAGTTCCCAGTCGTAGATATCGTAGTTCCATTCTTCCAGAGAAAATGTTTTTGAAAAGTACGCACAAGGATGAAGATTGCCATTGTTATCCTTTTGTATTAGCACTCCTCTGCATGCCGTAGGAGAGGCATCTGTCATTACCCAGAAGGGTTTCTCTGTCTTCAGAAGTTGGAGTACCGGTTTTGTCAGGAATGCTTGCTGTAAGGTCTCAAAGGCTTTCTGGCATTCAGGAGTCCAATTCCAGGTCGTCATCTTCTTTGTTAAATCATGGAGGGAATGGCTTATCCCAGAAAAGTTTGGTATGAACTTCCTATAGAAGTTACAGAACCCAATGAATGATCGAACTGCCTTAACCGTAGTTGATGGGGTCCACTTGTGGATGGCTTCCAGCTTGACCGGATTGAGAGTGATTTGTCCAGGTCACACGATCAATCCTAAATATTCTACCTCTGTTACGTTGAACGAGCATTTGGAGAGTTTCAGGTAGAGTTTATGTTCCCTCATCCATTGTAGAACTTGGATGGTTCTTTGATGGTATTCTTCCGGGTTGTCATTTGTATGTATGATGAGGTTGTCCATATAGATCTCTAACCATCCTTTGGCGATCATATCTCCAAAGATGTCGTTCATCATTGCCTGAAATGTTGGGAGAGAGTTGCTCATTTCAAAAAACATTACTAGTGGCTCAAATAATCCTAAAGGTGTGATGAAGGCCGCCTTCCAGGTATTGCTAGAGTTTATTAGCACATTGTTATATCCCCATCAGATATCAAACTTTGAAAATAAGGTGGCATCTGTTACAAACGAAGCGTTGGCCCTCGAGCAGCAGTGGTTCGACTCCCTTTATGATCATCTTTTTCTCTGTTCCGTCTATGCTGATGACTTGCTATATGTACTTGAGGGACGACCCTTCAAAGGGATTGATAACCTCCCTTACCCAGTCTTCCACTCTTCTGTAACTGGGTAAGTGTCACCTTGCTTCTGATTCACTTCCTATCATGTCGGATGTTACACTCCCCTTGACCCATCTCTTGCTGTGGTCACGTTTTCCCACCAACCATAACCAGATACCTCCCCAGTATAGGTAAAGGTACCTTTGCCCATACTTAGATGACTCCCCTTATAGACTGTGGGTACAGCTCTGTCTAGGTATTTATAATGACCTACTGTACAATGTATTCCTCAGCTAGTTCTATGCAATCTACGCACTAGTTCTGGTCTCTCCGCGAGTCCTCAAGAGGATAGCGAGACTTTCAACTTTGACATCAACGGTTACTTCAAGAATACACTCTGGAACTTCACGTATACATAACAAAAGAACTAGCTCTCTTGTCCCTGCTTTTCGCAGTAGGACTCCCCCACTCCCACCACGTCGTACCGACTCCCAGCTGAGGACAACTCAGACGACACTATCCCAGTAGACACACCTGAACATCTCCATTCCCCTTCACCCCAACCATTGGTACCAGATTTTATAAATCCCTACCAGGCGGCGTCACCCGTACCTTCCACCAGGATAGCCTCCAGCTCTCAGAGACCTCAACCTCCCCCAAACCCCCTCCTTACCTCCTGAAGGAAGAGAAGAACCTCAGAGACTCCTGCTCTCCCGGTCCTAACTACAGAAACCAAAGAGTTTGCGCTCCCCTTGCGAACCTCTTCTCCACCTCACACGCAGCCCACCGAGGAAACTCTAGGACCTGCTCTCCCATTCAATCCTTCCCCTATCCCACAGATAAGAGTACTTTCCATCGAAGAAGAAGAAGACGACATCAAAATGTCAGGAAACAACGACCAAACCTCCGAGCTGAAAGTGGCCTTACCTGCTGACTTTTCAGGAGATACTGTTGATGCTCAGCAATGGATGCTAGCCATGTCAACGTACTTCATCATCAATGAAGGGACGTATAGGAATAATGACAAGGCTATGGTTTTGACCTGCCTTAACAAGATGAGTAAGGGCAGAGGGGCAGTATTCGCCGAATCATACTATAAAAAGCTGCAAGGATTGCAAGCCAGAACTGGGGTAACGTGGGACCAGTTCATGGAAGACTTCTCTAGCTCATTTGTGCTGACCGGAGAAAAGGAGAGATCTAGGAACAATCTCTACGACATGTGACAATCACAGTACCGTGACAATAAAGAAAGTGGCCTGACTCCCATGGAGAAGAGAGGCAACTTTGACACTTTCATCGTGAGCTTCGAGCTGGCCGTGGGTCGAGCCAAAATGGATACTGGACATGATGATGTCCTTATAGATGTCCTCCAACGAGGAGTGGACTACAAGCTGGCCAACATGATGGCAACAATCAATCCTCAGCCAATGAAATGGAGGGATTGGATTAAAAAGGCACAGGTGTTTAATGAAAACATTCTGAGGCTGCGGAAGTTACGAGAAAGAAGGAACTACATTCCCCTTCCAGGAGGAGGATCTTCTCGCATCACTAGAGATCCTAACACAATGGACGTTGACGCCATCCAACTTACCTTAGTAGAACGAGCAACTCATATGAGGAATAACCAATACTTCGTCTGCCACCGGGTAGGCTGTCGATCATCCAACCATCCTCACACAGAAGGAGGAAGAAAATCTCCCAAACCTGGACCTCGTCCCAAGCCTCAAGCAATCAAAGCAGTAGAAGTCATTGAAGACGACCTCTCAAAGTTTCTCGATGGATCAGAACTCCCCAGAGAGGAACTCCTTCGTATTCTCAAAGTATACACCTCAGCCGATGAAGAGGAAGTGAGGAAGTTAACCACTTCTGAGGGTTTTCAAAAGGGAAACCGAGGTCAATGGCTCCGTTTCTCTCCCCTGTAATCGTTGCTCCTGTATTTGTATCTGGACCAAACTCTAGAGCAATCGAAATCCCCATTCACCTTGAAGATGACGAGAAAACCATTGAAGCTACGGCACTTATCGATAGTAGAGCAACAGGATGCTTCATCAGCAAATTTCTGGTACTACAACACGGGCTGAAGACCCAATGATTGCAACATCCAATCCTAGCATATAACGTAGATGGAACCCTGAATAAAAACGGAACTATACGATCAACTGTGACCCTTTCTCTTCAAACGGGGAAGCGGAAGGAGAAAACCAAGTTCATGGTGATAGACTGTGGAAATGAGAAAACCATTCTAGGAATGACGTGGTTATGAGCTGTCAATCCAAGATAGATTGGGCAGAAGGAAGGATCTCCATTCCTGAATCAAAAACTGACAGAGGAGATCCTGTAGATCAATGATACCTGATTCACTATCTAGAAGAGAGAGAAACAATAGCACACACCACCCTCTCCATGGAGTTAGCACAGAAGGCAGCCAAGGATGAAGTCAAACTACCGCCCCAATATCAAGAATACTCAGACGTATTCAGAGAACCCACGGAAGGAGAACTACCACCCTCTTGACCATATAACCATGCCATTGAACTCAACAACTCGTTTGCACCAAAAGTGGCAAAAGCTTATCCATTAATCCCAAAAGAACTCCAGGCCTACAAATATTTCATAGCCAAGCACTTGAAATCGGGAAAGATCAAACCCTCGAAATCTCCTCAAGCTTCACCATTCTTCTTTGTTCAGAAGAAAGATGGAGGGTTACATCCCTGCCAGGATTACAGATACCTCAATGAGCACACCATCAAAAATGCTTATCCCCTTCCCTTAATCCCTGACCTAATCGACAAACTAAAGGATGCCACCCTCTTTTCCAAGTTCAATGTCCGATGGGGACATAACAACGTGCTCATAGAACCCAGTGACACCTGGAAAGCAGCCTTCATCACCCCACTGGGACTATTCGAACCACTGGTAATGTTTTTTGGAATGAGCAATTCTCTCCCAACGTTCCAAGCAATGATGAATGATATCTTCGGAGACATGATCGCAGAAGGATGGCTGGAGATTTACATGGATGACCTAATCATACACACTGACGACAACCCAGAGGAACACCACCGGAGGACTATCCGGGTCCTACAATGGATGAGAGAACATAAACTCTACCTGAAGCTTTCCAAGTGTTCATTCAATGTAACCGAGGTGGAATATCTCGGATTGATCATTAGACTGGGGCAAATAACTCTAGATCCAGTCAAGCTGGAAGCCATCTACAAGTGGACCCCACCTACCACAGTAAAAGCAGTCCGATCGTTTATTGGGTTCTACAATTTTTACAGGAAGTTCATACCAAATTTTTCAGGGATCAGTCACCCCCTCTATGACTTGACTAAGAAAATGACAACCTGGAACTGGACATCGGAATGCCAGAAAGCCTTTGAAACTTTACAGCAAGCATTCCTGATGAAACCAGTACTTCAACTCCCAAAAACAGAAAAACCTTTCTGGGTCATGACTGATGTGTCCCTCACTGCCTGTGGAGGGGTATTAATGCAGAAAGATAACAACAAAGATCTGCATCCTTGCGCTTACTTTTCTAAAATGTTTTCTCCGGAGGAGCGAAATTATGACATCTATGACAGAGAGCTACTTGCGGTTATCCATGCGCTGGAAGATTGGCGACAATACCTTACAGGAACAGAACACCCAGTCACCATACTTACCGACTACAAGAACTTAGCATACTTCAAACAGCTGCATAAGCTGTCTCACAGACAAGCCTAATGGATGTTGTTTCTCCAGGATTTTGATCTCAAATTCCAGCATATACCCAGGATGCAGATGGGACCTGCCAATGCACTATTCCAATGAGCAGAAGTTGATATCTTACACGATAACCAGGACGTCATCCTAATTCCGGAAGATCACTTTATTTGGATCATTGATACCGCTCTCCAGGATAAGATCACCCAATCCTCCCCATCTAACCCTCTTGTACTTTCGGCATTGAAAGCCCTCCAGGAGGGATCCCCCCTATTTTCTAGAACCCTCCAATCCGACTGGCGATATGATGACAACCTCCTCTACTTTAAAAATCGACTCTACGTCCTGGAGGATGTGCGCCACGACTTGGTATACTCTATACACATGTTTCCTGCTGGGGTGCACGCCGGAACTTTCCGTTTACAGAACCTCCTTCAGCGAGACTACTGGTGGCCTGGATTGAGCACCTATGTCTGCCAATTTGTCGCTGGATGTGCTCTCTGCCAAGCAAACAAGACGATTACCCATCTGACCATCCCGCCTTCAATTCCCCTTAGCAACACCACATGCCCTTTTCAGTTTGTTTCCACCGACTTGATCACCACCTTACCTCCTTCTCATGGTTATGATGCCGTCCTTGTTGTGGTTGACCAATGGCTTACTAAAGGGGTAATTTTCTCCCCATGTCACTCTGACATTGATGCAAAGGGAGTAGCCCAACTTTTTTTCAACAATGTTTTCCCTTGATTCAGCCTCCATGACAAATGCACTTCCGATAGAGGTCCTCAGTTCGCCTCCACCTTTGCATGAGAATTAGCCCACCTCCTGGAATACGACATAGTGCTATCCACTGCCTATCATCCACAAATGGACAGAGAAACTGAACATGTTAACCAGGAACTGGAAACCTATCTCCGTATCTTTTGCCAAGGGAATCCCACGATTTGGACAGAACTCCTTCCCATGGCAGAATTTATGCACAATTCCACAGCCCATTCTGTAACCAAGCAATCTCCGTTTTCATTAATGATGGGCTATAAACCACATGCCTACCCCTCTCTGGGAAAAACCTTCCTCCCGGCATTAGAACAAAGACTCACCCTTTTGGAGAAAGCATGGACAGAAGCACAACACGCCCATCAGATTGCGCAGCAGTTAATGAGGGAATGGATCAGAACCAAGTTCTACCCCTGGAAATGCAGTGATAAGGTGTGGCTGGATAACAAGAACCTAAAGTTGCACTACCCATCCAAGAAGCTCGCCCCTAAACAAGAAGGGCCTTTTGAGATTGAGCAGGTCGTCACGCCTGTTGCCTACAAACTTCGTCTCCCTCCCACCTGGCGAATTCATCTGGTATTCCACACAAGCCTCCTTCATCCCTATAAAGAAACTGACGAATTTGGACAAAACTTCATCAACCCGCCACCTGACGTGATTGACGGAGATGAACAATACGAAATCGATCAGATTCTTTCCCACAGAGGAACCGGAATCCGAAGGCAGTATTTGATCTGATGGAAGGGCTACTCATCCACAGAAAACACCTGGGAACTGGAACGGAACTTGACAGATTCCCAGGCACTACTTTCGGAATATAAAGCTGCACATCCCCAGGCATTCCCTTCAACCAGATGACGAAGAACCTGACACGAGCTCACTGTAACATAGCTACAAATATGTTCTCTCTCTCTAACTCGGCCTTCATCCTTCTCTCCTTTTATTTTGCGTTTATCTTTCTTCCCCTCTTTCTAGTTTCCTTTTGCCTCTGGGATACCCACAGGCACATCCTCAGCAGGGGAAATACCATATGATATGGAGTGTCTTTTAGACCTCGTCGTCCCCCGCCTACTACCACCCCTGATCCTTGGGGGACCGACGTCCCAACGGTCAATGGAACTCCCGTTCCGACTCCTGTGGAACCAGAGCCCGGTTGGTCTTTGAGTTTCACGTTGTCTTTTCTGACCGAGGACACTACAAACGGTGGTTGGGACAATCCCGAACTGTGGTGATCCTTTCACTACACTGGTATACCCCTTTGCTTCTTTTCCTTCTCCTTTTTCAACTTTTCACAGGCCAGCTGGAAGAGACCAGCTGGAGCTTCCCAAACATTTGTGGCCTTCTTCACTTGTATTTGCACTGGACCTTCCAAACCCTACCAAGTTGTTGAATTCCTCCCCACTGCTTCCCTGAATCCCACTTCTTTCTAGCTGTGTTTACAAGGGATACTCTCAGAACCACTCCAGATCATGTCAATCCCCACCATTGATCCATCTCAGGAATTCCCTCCTCTACAAACTGAAAGACTCTTCCATTTTCAAATCACACAGCTGATTTTTGATTTGTTGGAACACCCCCCAGTATTCTTTTGTCTAGAAAGCACTCCCACTTGCCAACGAACTGCCTCCTTTCCTGTGTTCATGATCCTCTATTCCTTCTTCATCTGAACTCAAACTGCAACTATCACTCAGATAACTTCTGACAGGGCTCAAGGAAACCTTTCCCCCGACACGAGGAATAGCATCAGTCTTGCTCTTTCCTCCCTTGCAGCTGCCAGAGAAGCTCTCACCTCCTTCTCTTTACTAGTCCATCTCGACGAGGCCATTGCCGAACTCTCCTACCACCTAATCAGGGAATCCCTACGCCTTCAAATAGCCTCTTTATCCTCTTGAGAACAAGATTGGTACTATGGACAAGAAGAGTATGCATTGGATTATGTGGACCCCTCTGAGTTTGGAGCAAACAGGGCCATATCCAATGCAACCTCTACATTCTCAGAGGACATGTAGCTGAGTGCAGAGAATGGTTCACAGGAAAATCCTTCTCGAGGAGTACCAAGTATCAACCTCATCCCTGCTCGACCAAACTCTGGAATGCCGATCCCTGACCAGAACACCCTTCCTTGAAACACCCAACCAATCCCAATACCTCCTCCCACTCCCAGACCGGAATAAATACTCTGAAGAGGAACTGGATCTATTGTGAGACTGGGTAGACATGCTCTATCGCATACTTGTCTTTCGAGGAGAACTTCCTCACCTTCCCCCAATAACCCTTCCCGAACTGGAGGGAACGTCCTTTGTTACCAATGCGGGTCCAACTGTCACTATAGGGCATCATGTGTCCATTACCAATGCCCTTATTGCCACCTTCCCGCTCCCAGACATGCACAATTGTTACGTATACGTGAAGTTCTGGAGCATATTCTTGAAGTAACCATCAATGTCGAAGCTGGAAGTCTCGCTATCCTCTTGAGGACTTGTGGAGGGACCAGAACTAGCACGTAGATTGTATAGAACTAGCTGGAGAATACATTGTACAATAGGTCGTTATAAATACCCAGACAGAGCTGTACTCACAGTGTTACGATTTTATCCATTTACTCACATGTCTTGCTGTTTCTCTTACGACGTCCTCATCATTTATTGTCTTCGTCCTTGACTTACTTTTCTTACGAAGCTTTCCTCTTGATCGTAAACGATCCAAGGGTACACGTTTGTTACTTTGATTACTTTGCTCTGCTCCTCCTTTCATAATCATATTGATTACTCATCCTGTTTCCATCGCGTTCTATATTCTTCTTTGATTACATGTCATTTGTTCCATCCCTTACTATGGTGTTCTTCGCTTACGTGGCCTCTTGGTCTGTGCGCATTCTCTTTTCTTATTTAAGCCGTAGTACTATGCCTTTGTATTCTCATTCTCGTTCTACACAATCAAGTGTACTCTTGAGTCCTCAGTCGGATCCTCCGATTGTGATCTTAGTCCATTCCTACCAAGGAACGTATAGTCTCCCTTCAGGCTGAGTTGTACCTCTTCGTGAGTGTCCTGCCTTTAGGTCAGTCTTAGTACACTCGAGGTACGCATCTGCATAACACACGGTCTATAAGGGGAGTTGTCTAAATATGGGCAAAGGTACCTTTGCCTATATCGGGGAGGTATCCGGTTATGGTTGGTGGGAAAATGTGACCGCAGCAAGAGATGGGTCAAGGGGAGTGTAATGTCCAATGTGATAGAAAGTGAATTAGAAGCAAGGTGACACCTACCTGGTTATGGAGGAACGGAAGATCAGGTAAGGGAGGTTATCGATCCCTTCGAAGGGATGTCCCTCAAGTACATATAGTAAGTCATCAGCATAGACGGAACAAGCAAAAGGGTGATCATAAAGGGAGTCGAACCACTGCTGCTCGAGGACTAACGCCTCGTTTGTAACAATACTCCTGGGGTAGATCTGAATCTCCGAATCAGAATTGTTCATCAGCTGGGGCGAGGTCATCCTCATCGAGAAGGGATTCCTCCAGATTCCTGGGGCAATTAGGTCTTCTATGTCCTCGTTCTCCGCAAGCACTGCAGATACGTTCTGGGCAAGCATATTGTGCATGTCCGGGAGTGGGAAGGTGGCAATAAGGGCATTGGTAATGGACGCACGATGCCCTATAGTGATGGTTGGACCCGCATTGGCAACAGAGGACGTTCCCTCCAGTTCAGGAAGGGTTATTGGGGGAAGGTGAGGAAGTTCTCCTCGAAAGACAAGTATGTGATAGAGCATGTCTACCCAGTCTCACAATAGATCCAGTTCCTCTTCAGAGTATTCATTCTGGTCTGGGAGTGGGAGGAGGTATTGGGATTGGTTGGGCATTTCAGGGGAGGGTGTTCTGGTCGGGAATTGGCGTTCCAGAGTTTAGTCGAGCAGGGATGAGGTTGATACTTGGTACTCCTCTAGAAGGATTTCCCTGTGAACCGTTCTCTGCACTCGGCTGCATGTCCTCGGAGAATGTAGAGGTTGCATTGGATATGGTCCTGTTTGCTCTGAACTCGGAGGTGTCCACATGATCCAGTGCATATTCTCCTTGTCCATAGTACCAATCTCGTTCTTGAGGGGATAAGGAAGCAATCCGAAGGCGTAGAGATTTCCTGATTAGGTGGTAGGGGAGTTCTGCGATGGCTTCATCGAGATAGACTAATAAGGAGAAAGATGCGAGAGCTTCTCTGGCAGCTGCAAGGGAGGAAAGGGCAAGACCGATGCTATTTCTCATGTCAGGGGAAAGGTTTCCTTGAGCCCTGTCAGAAGTTATCTGAGCAATGGTTGCAGTTCAAGTTCTGATGAAGAAGGAATAGAGAATCATAAACACGGGGAAGAAGGCAGTTCGTTGGCAAGTGGGAGTGCTTTCTAGACAAAAGACTACCAGGAGGTGTTCTAACAGATCAAAAATCAGCTGTGTGATTTGAAAATGGGAGAGTCTTTCTGTTCATAGGGGTGGGGATTCCTGAGAAGGATCGATGGTGGGGATCAACATGACCTGGAGCGGTTCAGAGAGTATTCCCTGTAGACGAGGCCAGAAAGAAGTAGGATTTAAAGAAATAGGGGAGTGGAATTCAACGACATGGTAGGGTTCTGAAGGTCTGGTGCAAATGCAAGCGAAGAAGGCCACAAGTGTTTGGGGAGTTCCAACTGGTCTCTTCCAGCTGGCCCACGAAAGGTTGAAAATGGGGAAGGATATGAAGAAAATGGGTACACCAGCACAGCAAAAGGATCACCACAGTTCAGGATTGTCCCAACCGCCGGTTGTAGTGTCCTCGGTCAGAAAGGACAACGTGAAACTCAGAGACCAACCAGGTTCTGGTTCCACAGGAGTTGGGACAGGAGTTCCGTTGACCGTAGAGACGTCAGTTCCCCAAGGATCAGGGATAGTAGTAGGCAGGAAACGATGGGGTCTAAAGGATACCCCGTATCGCATGGTATTTCCCCTGCTGAGGATTTGCCTGTGGGTGTTCCAAAGGCAAAAGGAAACTAGAAAGAGGGGAAAGAAAATAAACGCAAGGTAAAGGAAAAGAAGGATGAAGGCGGAATCAGAGAGGGAGAACATATTTGTAGCTATGTTACAGTGAGCTTTGGTCAGGTTCTTTGTTGTCCGGTTGAAGGGAAAGCCCGGGGATGCACAGCTTTATATTCCGAAAGTAGTGCCTAGGAATCTGTCAAGTTCCGTTCCAGTTCCCAGGTGTTTTCTGTGGATGAGTAACCCTTCCATCGGATCAAGTACTGTCTTTGTGTTCTGGTACCTCTATGGGAAAGAATCTGATTGATTTCGTACTATTCATCTCCGTCTATTACATCAGGTGGCAGGTTGATAAAGTTTGGTCTGAACTCATCGGTTTCCTTATAAGGATGCAGGAGGTTAGCATGAAACACTGGATGAATCTGCCAGGTAGGGGGAAGACGAAGTTTGTAGGCGACGGGAGTGACGACATGTTCTATCTCAAAGGGTCCTTCCTGTTTGGGAGCCAGTTTCTTGGACGGGTAATGCAGCTTTAGGTTCTTGTTATCCAGCCACACCTTATCACCGCATTTCCAAGGGCAGAACTTGGTTCTGATCCATTCCTTCATTGCTTGCTGCACAATCTGATGGGCGTGTTGCACTTCTGTCCACGCTTTCTCCAAAATGGTAAGCCTTTGTTCTAATGCCAGGAGGAAGGTTTTCCTGAGGGAGGGGTAGGCACGAGGTTCATAGCCCATCATTAATGAGAACGGGGATTGCTTTGTTACAGAATATGCTGCGGAATTGTGCATGAACTCTGCCATTGGGAGGAGTTCCATCCAGATCGTGGGATTCTCCTGGCAGAAGATGCGGAGATATGTTTCTAGTTCCTGGTTGACACGTTTGGTTTCTCCGTCTGTTTGTGGGTGGTAGGTGGTGGATAGTGCTACGTCATATTCTAGGAGGCGGGCTAATTCTTGTGCAAAGGTGGAGGCGAACTGAGGGCCTCTATCGGAGGTGCATTTGTCGTGGAGATCAAATTGAGGGAAGACATTTTTGAAAAAAAGTTGGGTGATGCCCTTTGCATCGATATCTGAGTGGCAAGGAGAGAAAATTACCCCCTTAGTAAGCCCTTGGTTGACCACGACCAGGACAGCGTCATAACCGTGAGAAGGAGGCAAAGCGGTGATCAAATCGGTGGAAACAAACTGGAAAGGGCAAGTAGCATTGCTGAGGGGAATTGAAGGTGGGATGGTGGGATGAGTGATTGTTTTGTTTGCCTGGCAAAGGGCACATCCTGCTACGAAACAGTGAACATAAGTGCTCAGCCCAGGCCACCAGTAGTCTCGCTGAAGAAGATTTTGTAAATGGAAAATCCCTGCATGCGCCCCGGCAGGAGAGGTGTGTATGGAGTATACCAAATCGTGTCGTGCACCCTCCGGTACGTAGAGTCAATTTTTAAAGTAGAGGAGATTGTTGTCATATCGCCAGTCCGATTGGTGAGTTCATGGGAATAGGGGGGATCCCTCCTGTAGGGCTTTTAGCATGGAAAGTATGAGGGAGTCCATTGGGGAGGATTGAATGATCTTATCTTGAAGAGCTGTGTTGATGATTCAAATGAAATGATCTTCCAGAATGAGGATTACATCTTGATTATCATGGGAGATGTCTACTTCAGCCCATTTGGAGAGGGCATCTGCTGGTCCCATCTGTGTTCCGGGTGTGTACTGAAACTTAAGGTCGAAGTCTTGGAGGAATAACATCCATTGGGCCTGTCTTCGTGACAGTTTGTGAGGCTGCTTGAAATATGCCAGGTTTTTATGGTCAGTAAGTATGGTGATGGGGTGTTCTGTTCCCGTAAGGTATTGTCACTAATCCTCAAGCACACAAATAACTGCAAGTAGCTCCTGGTCATAGATGTTGTAGTTTCATTCCTCAGGAGAAAACATTTTTGAAAAGTATGCACAAGGATGGAGATCTCCATTGTTATCCTTTTATATCAGCACTCCTCCACAAGCCATGAAAGAGGTGTCTGTAATTACCCAGAAGGGTTTCTCCGTTTTCGGGAGTTGGAGTACCGGTTTTGTCAAGAAAGCTTGCTGTAAAGTTTCAAAAGCTTTTTGACACTCAGAGGTCCAGTTCCAAGTCGTTGTTTTCTTAGTCAGGTCGTGGAGGGGGTGTTACGATTTTCTCCCTTTATCCTCATTTGTTTATCTTTGTCATATACATTTACTTGTTTCTGTCATCATCACTTACTTCTATCCACTTACTTTGCACACGCTGATGCGTCCTTTTATTCCACCAAGTTCTATAGGATTCCTTCGCTTAGTCACTAGGGCCTATATATACCGTTAGCTTTGTACTTCATCTCTCTATTCTCGATCTGCACAATCTAGCGTATTCTTGAGTCACTCAGCTCCTCGTCCTAAAGTCCCTCAGAACTGGCCTTTGGCCATATAGTCCTCAGCCCGACCCTCTGGTCGTATAGTCCTCTAGCTCCACAGCTGAGTCATACCTCTTCGTGAGTGTCCTGCCGTTGGATAAGTCAAGGCCTCCACTCAAGGTACGCCCTGCGTAACAGGGGGCGACTGATCCCAGAAAAGTTTGATATAAACTTTCTGTAAAAGTTGCAGAATCTGATGAACAATCGGACTACTTTAACCGTGGTTGGCGAGGTCCATTTGTGGATGGCTTCTAGTTTGACCGGATCGAGAGTAATCTGCCCTAGTCATATGATCAATCCAAGGTATTCTACCTTTGTTACGTTGAACGAGCATTTGGAGAGTTTTAGGTAGAGTTTATGTTCTCTCATCCATTGTAGGACCCAGATGGTTCTTCAATGATGTTATTCTGGGTCGTCATCCGTATGTATGATGAGGTCATCCATATTGATTTCTAGCCATCCTTCTACAATCATATCTCCGAAGATGTCGTTCATCATTGCCTGGAACGTAGGAGAGGAGTTGCTCATTCCAAAGAACATTACCAGTGGCTCGAATAATCCCAGTGGGGTGATGAAGGCTGCCTTCCAGGTGTCATTAGGTTCTATAAGCACATTGTTATACCCCCATGGAACATCGAACTTGGAAAAGAGGGTAGCATCTTTGAGTTTGTCGATGAGGTCAGGGATCAAGAGAAGGGGGTAGGCATTTTTGATGGTGTGCTCGTTAAAATATCTGTAATCCTGGCAGGGACATAACCCTCCATCTTTCTTCTGAACAAAGAAGAACGGCAATGCTTGAGGGGATTTCGAGGGTTTGATCTTTCCCGATTTCAAGTGCTCAGCTATGAAATCTTTGCAGGCCTGGAGTTCTTTGGGATTAATGGATAAGCTTTTGCCACTTTTGGTACAAACGAGTCGTTGAGTTCGATGGCATGGTTATATGGTCAAGAGGGTGGTAGTTCTCCTTCCGTGGGTTCTCTGAATATGTCTGAGTATTCTTGATATTGGGGCGGTAGTTTGACTTCATCCTTGGCTGCCTTCTGTGCTAACTCCATGGAGAGGGTGGTGTGTGCTATCATTTCTCTTTTTTCTAGATAGCGAATCAGGTATCGTTGATCTACTGGATCTCCTTTGTCAGTTTTTGATTCAGGAATGGAGATCCTTCCTTCTGCCCAATCTATTTTAGGATTGACAGCTCGCAACCACGTCATTCCTAGAATGGTTTTCTCATTTCCACAGTCTATCACCATGAACCTGGTTTTCTCCTTCCGTTCTCCAGTTTGAAGAGAAAGAGTCACAGTTGATCGTATAGTTCCGTTTTTATTCGGGGTTCTGTCCACGTTGTATACTAAGATTGGATTTTGCAACCGCTGGGTCTTTAGCCCATGTTGTAATACCAGGAATTTGCTGATGAAGCATCCTGTTGCTCCACTGTTGATAAGTGCCGTGGCTTCAATGGTTTTCTCGTCGTCCGTAAGGTGAATGGGGATTTTGATTGCTCTAGAATTGGGTCCAGATGCAAATACAGGAGCGACGATTATAGGGGAGGGAAATGGAGCCATTGACCTTGGTTTCCCTTTCAAAAACCCTCCGAAGTGGTTAACTTTCGCACTTCCTCTTCATCTGCCGAGGTGCATACTTTGAGGATGTGGAGAAGTTCCTCTCTGGGGAGTGCTGATCTATTGAGGAACTTAGAGAGGTCGTCTTCAACGACTTCTACCACCTTAATCACCTGAGGCTTGGGATGAGGTCCAGGTTTGGGAGATCTTCTTCCTCCTTTGGTGTGTGGGTGGTTGGAAGATTGACAGCCAACCCGGTGGCAGACGAAGCATTGGTTGTTCCTCATGTGAGTTGCTCGTTCTACCGGGATAAGTCAGATGGCATTGATGTCCATCGCATTAGGATCTCTGGTGGAGCGAGAAGATCCTCCTCCTGGAAGGGGAATGTAGTTCCTCCTTTCTCTTAACTTCCATAGCCTCAGGATGTTCTCGTTAAACACCTGTGCCTTTTTGATCCAATCCCTCCATTTCGTCGGCTGAGGATTGATTGTTGCCATCATGTTGGCCAGCTTGTAGTCCACTCCTCGTCGGAGGACATCTATGAGGACATCGTCATGTCCAACATCCATTTCAGCTCAGTCCACGGCCAGCTCAAAGCTCGCAATGAAAGCGTCAAAGTTGCCCCTCTTCTTCCTAGGAGTCAGGCTGCTTTCTTTATCATCGTGGTACTGTGATTGTCACATATCATAGAGATTGTTCCTAGATCTCTTCTTTTCTCCAGTTGGCACAAATGAGCTGGAGAAGTCTTCCATGAACTGGTCCCACGTTACCCCAGTTCCGGCTTGCAATCCTTGCAGCTTTTTATAGTATGATTTAGCGAATACTGCCCCTCTGCCCTTACTCATCTTGTTAAGGCAGGTCAAAATCATAGCCTTGTCGTTATTCCTATATGTCCCTTCATTGATGATGAAGTACACTGACATGGCTAGCATCCATCACTGAGCATCAGCAGTATCTCCTGAAAAGTCGGCGGGTAAAGCCGCTTTCAGCTCGGAAGTTCAATCGTTGTTTCCTGACATCTCAATGTCGTCTTCTTCTTCTTCTTTGACGGAAAGTACTCTTATCTGTGGGATAGGGGAAGGTTTGAACGGGAGAGTGGGTCCTAGAGTTTCTTCAGTGGGCAGCGTGCAAGGTGGAGGAGAGGTACACGAGGGGAGCGTGATCTCTTCAGTTTCTGTAGTTAGGACTGGGGGAGCGAGAGTCCTGGATGCTCTTCTCTTCCTTCGGGAGGTAAGAAGGGGGTTCGGGGGAGGTTGAGGTCTCCATGAGCTGGAGGCTATCCTGGTGGAAGGTATGGGTGATGCCGCCTAGTAGGGATTTATAAAATCTGGTACCGAAGGTTGGGGTGATGGGGAACGGGGGTGTTCAGGTGCATCTACTGGGATAGCGTCATCAGAGTCGTCCTCAGCTGGGGATCGGTACAATGTGGTGGGAGTGGGGGAATCCTACTGCGAAGAGCAGGAACAAGAAGAGAGCTAGTTCTTTTGTTATGTATACACAAAGTTCCAGAGCGTATTCTAGAAGTAACCATCGATGTCGAAGTGGGAAGTCTCACTATCCTCTCGAGGACTCGCGGAGGGACCAGAACTAGTGCGTAGATTGCGTAGAACTAGCTGGAGAATATATTGTACAATAGGTTGTTATAAATATCCAAACAGAGCTGTACCCACGGTCTATAAGGAGAGTCGTTTAAATATGGGCAAAGGTACCTTTGCCTATATTAGGGAGGTGTCTGGTTATGGTTGGTGGGAAAACGTGACCGCAGCAAGAGATGGGTCAAGGGGAGTGTAATGTCCAATGTGATAGAAAGTGAATTAGAAGCAAGGTGACACCTACCTGGTTATGGAGGAATGGAAGACCGGGTAAGGAAGGTTATCGATCCCTTCAAAGGGACGTCCCTCAAGTACATATAGTAAGTCATCAGCATAGATGGAACAAGCAAAAGGGTGATCATAAAGGGAGTCGAACCACTGCTGCTTGAGGACTAACGCCTTGTTTGTAACAACAATATGCTTGTCCAGAACGTATCTGCAGCACTTGCGGAGAACGAGGACATGGAAGACCTAATTGCCCCAGGAATCTGGAGGAATCCCTTCTCAACGAGGATGAGCTCCCCCTAGCCAATGAACAATTCTGATTCAGAGATTCAGATCTACCCCGGGGGTATTGTTACAAACGAAGCATTGGCCCTCAAGCAGCAGTGGTTCGACTCCCTTTATGATCATCTTTTTCTCTGTTCCGTCTATGCTGATGACCTGCTATATGTACTTGAGGAACGACCCTTCGAAGGGATTGATAACCTCCCCTACCCAGTCTTCCGTTCCTCCATAACCAGGTAGGTGTCACCTTGCTTCTGATTCACTTCCTATCATGTCAGACGTTACACTCCCCTTGACCCATGTCTTGCTGTGGTTACGTTTTCCCACCAACCATAACCAGATACCTCTCCAGTATAGGTAAAGGTACCTTTGCCCATACTTAGATGACTCCCCTTATAGACCGTGGGTACAGCTCTGTCTGGGTATTTATAACGACCTACTGTACAATGTATTCCTCAGCTAGTTCTACACAATCTACATGCTAGTTCTGGTCCCTCCGCGAGTCCTCAAGAGGATAGCGAGAATTTCAACTTCGACATCGACGGTTACTTCTAGAATACACTCCAGAACTTCACGTATACATAACAGCATCTTTTAGTTTGTTGATGAGGTCCGGGATTAAAGAAAGGGGATAAACATTTTTGATAGTGTGCTCGTTGAGATACCTGTAATCTTGGCAAGGACGTAGTCCTCCATCTTTCTTTTGAACGAAGAAGAATGGTGAGGCTTGAGGAGATTTCAAGGGTTTGATCTTTCCCAACTTTAAATGTTCAGCTATGAAGTCCTTGCAAGCTTGGAGTTCTTTCGGGTTTAGTGGGTAAGCTTTCGCTACTTTTGGTATGAGTGAATCATCTAGTTTGATAGCATGGTTATAAGGATGGGAAGGTGATAACTCTCCTTCTGTGGGTTCTCCAAATATGTCCTTGTATCTTTGATACTGGGTGTTACAAATGAAGCGTCGGTGCTTGAGCAACAGTGGTTCGACTGCTTTTTCGTTCATCCTTTTGTTTGTTCTGTCTATGCTGATGACTTACTCTATGTACTTGAGGGACGACCCTTCGAAGGGATCGATAACCTCCCTTACCCGGTCTTCCGTTCCTCCATAACCGGGTAGGCGCTACCTTGCTTCTGGTTCACTTCCTATCACATCGGACGTCACACTCTCCTTGACCCATCTCTTGCTGCGGTCACGTTTTCCCACCCACCATAACCAGACATCTCCCAGATATAGACAAAGGTCCCTTATCCATATTTAGACGACTCCTTTTCTAGTTCGTGGGTATTCCCTTTATGACCCGTGGGTACAGCTCTGTCTGGGTATTTATAACGACCTACTGTACAATGTATTCCCCAGCTAGTTCTACGCAATCTACGCGCTAGTTCTGGTCCCTCTGCGAGTCCTCGAGAGGATAGCGAGACTTCCGACTTCGACATCGACAGTTACTTCAAGAATACGCTCTGGAACTTCGCGTATACGTAACAAAAGAACTAGCTCTCTTCTCGTCCCTGCTCTTCGCAGTAGGACTCCCCCACTCCCACCACGTTGTACCAACCTCCCGCCAAGGACGACTCTGACGACACTATCCCAGTAGACGCGCCTGAACACCCCCGTTCCCCATCCCCCCAACCTTCGGTACCAGATTTTATAAATCCCTATCAGGCGGTGTCACCTGTACCATCCACCAGGATAGCCTCCAGCTCTCGGAGACCTCAACCTCCCCAAAACCCGCTTCTTACCTCCCGAAGGAAGAGAAGAACCTCAGGGACTCCCGCTCCCCCGGTCCTGACCACAGAAACTGAAGAGTTTGCTCTCCCCTCGCATAACTCTCCCCCACCTCGCACGCAGCCCACCGAGGAGGCTCTAGGACCCACTCTCCCATTCGAACCTTCCCCTATCCCGCAGATCAGAGTACTTTCCGTCGAGGAAGAAGAAGAAGACAACATCGAGATGTCAGGAAACAACGAACGAACCTCCGAGCTGAAAGCGGCCTTACCCGCCGACTTTTCTGGAGATGCCGCTGATGCTCAGCGATGGATGTTAGCCATGTCGGCATACTTCATCATCAATGAAGGAACGTATAGGAACAACAACAGGGCTATGATTTTAACCTGCCTCAACAAAATGAGTAAAGGCAAAGGGGCAGTATTCGCCGAATCTTACTATAAGAAGCTGCAAGGACTAGCAGCCGGAACTGGGATAACGTGGGACCGGTTCATGGAAGACTTCTCCACCTCGTTCGTACCGACTGGAGAAAAGGAGAGATCGAGGAACAATCTCTATGACATGCGACAATCGCAGTACCACGACGATAAAGAAAGCGGCCTGACTCCGAGGGAGAAGAGAGGCGATTTTGACGCTTTCATCGCGAGCTTCGAGCTGGCCGTGGGCCGAGCTGAAATGGATGATGGACATGACGACGTCCTCATCGATGTCCTCCGATGAGGAGTGGACTATAAACTGGCCAACATGATGGCAACAATCAATCCTCAGCCGACGAAATGGAGGGATTGGATCAAGAAGGCACAGGTGTTCAACGAGAACATCCTGAGGTTACGAAAGCTGAGAGAAAGGAGAAATTACATTCCCCTTCCAGGAGGAGGATCTTCTCG